>JAQZBX010006556.1:0-52824 GCA_029593785.1 Cabassous unicinctus | reverse complement strand
AAAAAAAAAAAAAAGGAGATCTTACTTCCTTAGTTCACAATATGGCTCAGTCTGTAAAATACAATGTGACCCTTAGTGACCAAGTAGACTAGGCCACTATGGAACTAGATGAAAATGGAAACAAAATCTCCAGAGCCCCTTTAATTTCCTGAAACTACTGAGACAACATGGGAAATTTTTGTTATAGAAACAACTTAGAAAATATGCTCAACATTATTGGCCATTAGGGAAAGGCAAATCAATACCATGAGATATCACTTCATAGCATATAGGCTAGAATAGCTGCTATTTTTAAAAAAAGAAAGAAAGAAAGAAGGAAAGAAAAGAAAAAGGAAAGGAAAGGAAAGGAAAGGAAAGGAAAGGAAAGGAAAAAGAAAATAAGTGTTGCCAAGGATGTGGAAAAATAGGAACCCTCATGAGATGGTAGAATGTAAAATGGTGCAGCCACTGTGGAGAACAGTTTGGTGGTTCCTCAGAAAGTTAAGTATAGAATTACCATAGGACTTGGCAATTCTACTTCTATGTATACATTCAAAAGAATTGAAAGCAGGGACTTGGATAGATACCATTTGTGGCAGTTTGACATTGTTTATGAATCCCAAAAATAGATATTGGATTATGTTTGTAAACTGGTCTGTACCTGGGAATGATTAAATTATGATTAGGGCTTTGATTGGGCCACATCAGTAGGACAGATAAAACTACACGCAGAACAGAGGAGTGAATTGGAATTTAGATGCTGAGTTTTGAGCTGGGCCCAGGAAGTAAACACACAGGAGAAGCACACAGAGGAATAGAGACAGCTCCACAGACACAGCAGAGGCCCTGGAAGAGAGGTCAGCCATTTGCCTGTTGTCTACAGAGAGTCTTGTGGAGAGATCAGGTCAGCTGAGGCCAAGAGAAACAAGCCCCAGGAAGAGAGGAACCCAGGAACCCTGAACTCTTGGTAGACACCGGCAGCCATCTTGCTCCAACATGTGGCAACAGACTTTGGTGAGGGAAGTAACTTACACTTTATGGCCTGGTAACTGTAAGCTTCTACCCCAAATAAATAGCCTTTATAAAAACCAACAGATTTCTGGTATTTTGCATCAGCACCCCTTTGGCTGACTAATACACTATTACACCAAAGTTCATAGCAGCAGTATTCACAATAGCAAAAGATGGAAACAACCCAAGTGTCCAACAAAGGTCAAATGGATAAACAAACTGTGATATATACATACAATGGAATATTATTCAATCATGACCAAGAATAAAGTTCTGAAACATGCTACAACATGGGTGAACCTTGAAGACACCATGCTGAGTGAAATAAGCCATACACAAAAGGACAAATATTGTATGATCTCACTTAAAAGAAATAAAATGGCATATGCATATTCCTAGAAAGAGAAAGAAGATTATAGATTACCAGTGACAGAGATGGGGGCAGGGAGGGAGAAGAGACAACTTAGCAGCGTCAGACTAGATTTTCTGGGATCACAAAATCAAGAGTGCCTTGGGTCTGGACCAATGGTTTTCAACTTATTTTCAGATCCTAATATATTCATTATTAACAGAGACTCTCCTTAAAAGCCAAGGAAAGGCTTATCAAGAATCTCCAGAGGTAGTGTGCAGTAAGAGAATACTTAGACTTAAAAGCCCTCATCATCCGTCCCCTGTACCTCTAATAGAATCCCTAAAAGCTTCTTTATTTCCTCCAGTTGAAAGTCACTGGTCTAGACCTCACAGCTGTAGGAAATAGAGGCAAGAAACTGAGTGCTATGTTAATGCGAACATTTATTAGATGATTTTATAGCTTTAACTCTTGCTGATGAATTCAACTAGAATAATAAACCCTATTTGGGAGGAAGAGTGAAAACAAAGTGTAATCAAAAAGAGAAACACACACTATTATCCAAGTGGGAGGTTAGGAAGTGCTGTGATATATTTAGAGGATATAGATAGCTGCATTAATCATTTGTTAAAGGCGTAATAAAAATAAAATGTGTTCAACCATAAAACCTTCTTCAAATTAGATATGTTAACCATGTAAAATCAATATTATCTAAAATGGAAACAAAATATATCATCAGAAAGAAAGCTATACTCTAAATTTGTCAAGTATAATTATATAAGCTAATATAATCATTTGCCTCAGAAAATCTCATCCAAAAAATAAAATTTTGCTTACAAATTACATTTCTAAGATTTCAATAACTATTGGAAACATCATAAATTTTTTTAAATCCATTTACCATAAGAAATGTATATGATATTATGTTCCACTGGAAAAAAAATCACATATTTAATTTTGGAAGGAATGTTGTATTTAGATCATTTGGGGTGATTTTAAATGACTTTATCAGTTAAACATCCTGTCTCTTCCACTTGCCAGCTCTATAATCTTGGGTAGAGTATTTAAACTCATTATGCCATAACTAGTTGTTAAAATGGGGTTAGTAATAGTACCCATTTCCTCGGGTTAATTTTAGGATTTAAATGCATATAAATTTTTAAAAGTCTATAATTTAAATAAAACTTTATCTTCCCACATGTTAGCTATTATAATTATTATTATTATCAAATGTGAAAATAGATAACTGGTACATAATTGTTTCATTTTTTAAAATTCCATATTTCTGTCACAAAAACAAAAACATGATTGAGAGCTTCAAATGGATCACTGTAGTCCATAAAGACCTATATCAACATCCCATTATGTTCAGCAACATTTTCTCAAGAAACAATTACATATCATACAAGATGCTAGGGAGAAAATGATGTTTCATGAGGTGGTAGCAATGATTGAATTTCTTTAAATTCTAAACATTCAAGGATCAAACATGTTAAAGAGCTAGTTAGTTTTCCCAAGTATTCAGAAAATAAAGACAGTAACTTATTTAGCACCTCCAATTTTTCAAAGTGCTCTCATGTTTATTATTTCCATTGAATGTTATAATACCTTACAAACCATAAGTCTTGTAGACTAAAGTTCTTTGAAGACCAATCTTTGTTTTGCCTAAGCCTAAGCTATAATAAGTATTCAATAAATGTGTGAAAATACAATTAGCTCTAACTAGCAACATTAGTTTACAATAAGAAAAATTTGAAATATTATGTTTTATGTCCTTTGATTTATGGTAGAACTAGGTTTTCAAATTTATATTCTCTGAATCTTTCCAAAGCACCATGTTGTCTCTAATATGATGCCAAATTAGATAAATTGTTATAGTGAATGCTATTAAATTATATTAGTACAAATATATAATTAGTTATTTAGAAAGAAATAACATACACATAGAGTATTTACAATGCTAAACATAATTTTAAGAATAGACATAGCATTCAGAATAATACACAAATCAAATATGGATAAATTGTAATATAAGTTCAAGGAAAATAACAATGGTTAGATTTACAAACTGAATACCCCACATCCAATGTTATTTAAGATTCCTATTTGGAACTTCTAAATCTTAACAGAAGGGGTATATGGTGGTTTGGAGCTATGTATCCCAGAAAACCATGTTCTTAAACTCAATCCATTCTTGTTATAATTGGGACATTTTGATGAGGTTACTTTAGTAACCACAATCAGGATGGGTTTCAATCCCACTACTGGAGTCCTTATAAGCAGAATGAAATCCAGACAGACAGGAAGCAAGATATGCAGAAGATCAATGGAACACAGAAGAGTAGGGAGAGGTCAGGAGAGGCTGCCATGTGCATTGCTAGGTGACTGCCAGTCTTTGGGAAGAAAGTATTGCTTTGATGGAAACTTGATTTGGACTTTTCAGCCTCAAAACCCTGAGCCAATAAATTCCCATTATTTAAGCCAACCTATTGCTTGGTATTTGCTTGAGCACCCAAGGAAAACTAAATTGGGTGGCATGACTATTGTTTATATTATAGAGTAGTGGAAATGGACTTACAGATCACATCATAGATCTGTGTGACAAAAAAAAGAAAAGAAAATGTATAAGGAAAAATAAATGATGATCTTCAAATATTTCATATATAGAGTATCAAAAAGCATTTGCAACTATACTGTAAATAAAATAAAAGGAAATTATAAAACTCAGTGGCACATTAATTAAGAAGGAGCACTCGATTTTCCCCAATTGCAAGACAATCCAGATTGCTAGGAATCTTTGGGTTGGGAACTCGATGCAGACATTTCCTTGTCTGCAGTGACTGGGAATAGTGAACAGTAAGGGCAGTAGGAACACCCTGTGAGCTTTGATTCTGTGAATTTCCCTCTGTGAGTTACCTACTCCCTCATTCTTTAAAACTCCAGCAAAAATACCATCTACTCAGTCAGTATCAATCATAGCATCCTCTGGGCATTCATTCTTAGTTAGACTTCTCATCCTACTGCACCATATACCAAATCACCTGAAGTTTGAGCCTTGAAAGCTGTAACCAGGAATATTTATATCTGAATTTCCAGTGTCCAAAATTGTGCACTGTATTTAGTAGGCCCTTAAAACAATCTTTTACCATCCATTCAAATATTCCAATGACATCTGTGAAACCTTTCCTTAGCCATCCTGCTGGAAGGAACACTCCTGTCTCAGGATCTTAGCACTTAGTCTAACTGCTGCCCTTCTCTCCTCACCCACTTCACTTCTTGTGCAGCATCATAGTCATTACATTCATGCCTTAACTATCTTTGTTTTTAAGATTTATTTGTTTATTTCTCCCCCACAGCCCCCCCACCTTAACTAATTTAACAAAGCACCAGTCATTTGAGACCAGAGGCCAGTGTTATTTCTACTTGTATACTACACAGTATAAATCGTGCTTTTTTTTTTTTTTTGCACGTAGTAGGTGCATAGTAAAGATGTTGTCGAATTCACTAGTAAATATATAGTGACATACAATAGTTAATATATAAAAGAAAGGATGTAAATGCAAAACCTAGATGAAAATGCTTGCATATCAGATGTAAATTTTTAAGTTCATATCTTTCAGAACTTTGACAAATTCAAAGCATAGGTATTCTTGTTCACTTGAGTTGGCATTTAATACTTTGCTCAACTTTTTAAAAACAAACAAGGCTTAGAATGCAAAATACCTTTCATGGTGTGAGGTTTGTTAGCATCAGAACAGCATGACAATAAATATTTAACATTATAATATTGAAGAGTGTTTTACATGCCAGATACAATGCTTTTAGCAGTTTATCTCTTATTAAACACCGAGAGAACCAGGACATAACAATATTTTTCAAGCTGGGAAGTGCGTGCTGCAAATACTACCAACTCAGGGGAATAATTTATAAGGAAAACACAACAGGAAAAGCAAACATAGAAACTGTGGAAATCATTCATTCATTGACAAGATTGAAAGCAATTGCATTCTTAAGTGTCTAGTTTAAGAAATTTATCATCACTATTAGATCTTTAAAGACATGTTTATAAATTTAATACTTTAAAAACTAACTTCACTAATCAGGGCTGCCAGTGCTAAAGTGATCAGCTACTGTAGGGCTATTCTAATAGATGGACTTGGGTTAAGAGATTTCTTTTTAATTCTGGACTCAGCTACTTACTAACTGCATGAGGTTGTAAAAGTCATGTAAGCCCTCTGATTTTGTTTCTTTTTCTGCCAAATGAGGTTAATAATACCTGGTTGGCCTCTATTACAAAATTCTTGAATGAATCCAATTGGCATATGGAAACTTCTTGAATATTGTTATTTGTCATGCAAATATTTGAAAAAATATTAAGAAATTTTTAAATTTTGAAATAATTTCAAACATACAAGAAAATTGCAAAACTAATACAGAAACAATACACAGAACTCCAATGCACCCCCATGCATATTACCCAGGTTTACCAACTATTGTGATTTTGCTCCATTTGGTAGGCCATTTAATCTAATAATATCTACATTTCATCTATATTTATCTATATCGATCTCATCTGTCATCTATCTTCTAAACATTTGAGAGTAGGCTGTATACATTATTCTCCTCTAATACTTAACACTGCCATGTATATTTCCTTAAAAGAGGAATACTCACATAACCATCTTAAGTTTAGCTATCAAGTTTAAGAAATGTAACATTGATATAAGGCATATGGTCCATATTCGTTTTTTCAATTGCCCCAATAATGTTATTATTAAAATTATTAATAATAATGTTCTGGTGTGTTCAGAAGACCACCTACTCAAAAGTATGTTCATAGTGTTGGTAAATCTGTTCTTGGATATTAATACATTTGACTATGAGTCTTGACAGAGTTGATTTGATTGAACACTAAACTGTGTAGATTATTCACATGGGGGCCAAGGGAAGAGCTAATTCCAGAAGATGGATAGACCAGAGCATAGGCAGAAATGACTTGGTGAGGGGTGCACTGGGTTTCTAGGCAGAGAGGAGTTGAATGGCACGTGAAGGGAAGGGGAAGATAAAAAGAGTTAGAGGGTGTAAAAAGGAGAAAGAGAATGAAGAAAGAAACAGAATGCAGAGTGAAGGAGAATCAGTGAGGGTGTACTAAAGGTGAAGATGAAAGACAATTCTGATTCCTTTAAATTATAACATGGAGAATAGTGGTTAATGGCTTTTACAGGAAGAAGCAATAACAGGTCACAAAATTATTGTAGAGATTCCAAAGTTTAGTGTGTAGTTGTGGTAGAAAGAGAAAACAGTAAAGAGTTAATAAAGAAGGTAATGGAAAATTACTTTCAATAATAGAGTACAGCCACACCTACATATCTTAATTATCAGGACAGAGAACTGAGGCAATTTGTGTCAGCAGGACTTATCTATTTGTTCTAGAAAATTCTTGTCAAGCAGATAAAGCTGTAAGCCAATAAATGACTTCACCCTTGACTTCAGGAATTTTCTACAAGCCAACTTAAACAGAGAAATGACTTGCCTATGAGGGAAAAGAGCTTATATATCAAAAATAGTTTACTCATCAAGAACCTCACCTTGCTTTGTCCACCAATCTTAAATTGTTAGTCCACATTTCCCAACACCAACCATCTCCTCACCTTGAAAGAACTGCCCTCAGCCACATGAGCTAGAACCCTGACAATGTTGAAATTTATTTGAGCCTTGTGCTCTCAGCTTTTTATTTTTCTGAAATCCCCCTACCCTTCTGTGCTCTGAGAAATGATTAACCACAAGGAACCAACCTGTCCTTACATATTTAAACTACATCCTTCAGATAGGACTTGCTGACCACTCTTCCTCATGACTCCCTTGTTTAGCTGCCTCTACCAAACCCCAGGTTTTCTCTCTTCTTTAATACCTTCCTCATTAATAAATGTTCTACCTATTGCAATAAGCTAAATTAAAATTTCCCTTTAATTGCCTCCTGCATTTGGTCTTTTACACCTCTAAACCCTATAAATATCCTCCTCTGACCTACACAATCCGAAACGCTACCAATACTGTCAAAGTGGTATTTTTTCCTTATTGCAGTAGGTCTAATAAGCTTAGTTTTGCTTGACCCATAGGTCATTCTTATAATATTTTTGATGAGTCAGATGTCAATCCTTTTGAGGTAAGCCTTGAAAGATACAGAAGAAGTTTGGACCTAGAGCAACAGGTAGTAGGGGGAGAGGTGGGAGTGCTGGAGAAAGGGAAAGTATTAGGTGAATAAAAATGTATGCAAAATAGTGATTTCTCCTTGGAAATTAAATATTTCAGGGAAACTGGACATAATTAAGTACATACAAGAGATTCTCTGGTGGTAGAGATGAAAGGGTAGGTAGATGCTATGTTACAGAAATTCTTAAATGATGTCAAGATGAAGAATCTGCAAGAGAGCCAGGAGCTATCCAAGATTTTATAGATATTTTACCTCTATCATCTTGTCACCCATTTCCCTCAGGTTTATCCATTTTCCAGTTCATGTCAAGAATAAGGCATTTAAGGGCATTTCAAGAGCACAATTGAATTGAATTTGCTTATCAAAATATTGGAGTAAATATATATCAAATTTGAAACATTTTCTTCAGAGATGTTGCACCCTGATTTCATATATCTAAGAGATATAGTTGAAATTCTGCATGTGTTCATTACCCACAAAATATGTCAACTTATCTTCCTGTGTCTAGGACTTCTCCTTAGTTCATTAAAATTTTAGAATAATGAAATCACCTCCTACTTTTTCAAGAGACTCCTTGTTAATGGTGCATTAATAATTGCTTTCATATCACAAGCCCCTTGCTCCTCCCTCATTGTGTCCTTAAAGCTTTTTCTGGGTTTAAAGATTGTGGAAAATGGCTTCCTTTTAAAAGCAGATTAAAATTGACTATAAATACTGGCCTTAAGGATGGTCTGAGGCCTTCTCTCCACCCTCACAAACCTCAATCCTCCGTGAGGTTTTCCTATCTAAAGGTATTGTAGCCTTCTTTATTTCATTACTCTCTCTTAATTTCCTAATGGAACTTGTCACTATTGGAAATTATCTTACATATTCCTTAGTTTGTTTACCTGATCAACCTGCTCCCATTCCAGATCTTTTGCACGTGTAATAAGCTTTGAGGTGTATATATATGTATTTTAATGATACCTTTAGTTCTTTGATTTTTATCAAAGTTACATAACTGAAGCTGAATGTTTGACACTTTTACTCCTTTCACAGTTGTCCCTTTTAGTAAATGAAATTGCCATTCATTCATCCTCTTGATCAGGCCAACAACCTTGAGCTTTTCTCTTTCTCCCACAGATTCACATCAAATTTACTAACAAATTCTTGTCAACTTTAATCTCAAAATATATCTACCACTCTGGCAATAGTATCCTAGTCCAAAACTAACCTCATTCCTCTCCTCTTCCATTGGCCTCCCTGCTTCCACTTCTCCCAGAAACTGCTGTTCTTATCTAGCCTGAGTGATCTTTAAAAAATAAATCAAACCACGTCAATCACCGGTTTCAAACTCTACAATGACTCTTCACACTACTTAAGATAATCCAAAGTCTTTGCCATGGCCTACCAGGCATGATCTGTCTGCTAGACTTTCTCTGACCTCATCATCTACCACTTCAGGCATTTAGAGGCCCTGGTCCAGGTTTTCTGGCCTCTCTGTTCTTCCTCCAGCATATTCCCCTGTCAAGGCCTTTGAATTTTATATTTCCTCTTGCCTCAGATATGTCCACAAGGCTCATTTATTCACTTCTTTCAGGAGGTCTCTGCTCAAATGTCACAATCCTAAAAAGGCCTTCTCAGTTGATACTACCTAAAATAATAACTCTAATCTTTATCCTCCTGTCCTGGTTTATTTTTCTTCATAGCACCTATCATCAACTGACAACATTATATTTATATATCTTTTTGTAGGGGAGAAACTGAAACCAAAATAATTCCAAAATCAATTCAGGAATACATACTGGGAACAGACATGATTTTCTATCCCTTTGTTAAATTCTGGAATTAAACATATTATCATCACTGTGTCCGAAACAAGTCTATGAAGAAGTGTATTTTTTTTCTTTTGCTTGAGAGCAAGCAAAATAACTTAGCTGCTTATTCTAGGAACTACCTGCTCATGAAAGATTTGACTGAGTTGTAAACAGCTTATTTATTGAGGGTTGCTTCAAGACTCTCTAGCTGTGCCCACCAGTTAAAAGTAATTTTGTCATAAATTTTGCCCAGTTTCTAAGTTCTCCACATTGCAAGATCCACCCTAAAATTACCCAGCCCAGGTTCTGACATCCTATAAATATCCTGCCCCAATTTCCCATTTTGAAGCAGTAGTAAGACTCTGTCATAGTGGTACTTGACTTTAGTGCAGAATTCTAATGAAATTATCTTTGCTTGATCAAAGGATTCCTGTCCCCACCCTCCTCCAGTGGCTTTTAGGGAAGTGACAATTGATAATGCTGGAGGTTTCACCATGATCCAATCAAGACCTCTTCACTGCTGTAACTAAAGATTCTCAAATCAGAACAACATGCTTCCTTCAGGCCCCTTGAGCTTCTCATGTGGGGCTGTCTCCTACTGTAAAAGTGAAGTAGTTCCCAAATTGGTCTGAATTCTATTTTAGTTTTTTTTTTTTCCTTTTATCTTTGAAATGCTTTATTTATTTTGACATTTAGGAATGCAGAACAATTAAGAATCTTTGTTTACCTAAATCAATTAGAAGACAGTTATTCTTGCAGGAAAACTGACAAACAACTAATTTTCTGCTTGTCCTTGTCACTTTCTGTTGTGAATGTATATTACGCTAATAAGTCTGCCCTTGAGCCATGGAGTAAACAGCTAACATGCTTTATTGTTTGTCACTTGAAGGCCAGTACTGCACTGCCTTGTTCACATTAGTCCTGGTAACCAGAGAAGTTTCTGTTATGTAATAGGAGCACAATAAATATTTGCTGAGTAAACAAAGATCTTTTTCAGATATAAAATCTTTAAGACTTAAGAAATAAAAAATTATATAGGATGTGTTATCTTAAATTCCCCATATTACAATTTAGGGAATTATTTGAAAAATATGAATGGAGAAAAAGAAGGAAAAATGTGATTCACTGATGTCTATCTATCCATAAATTTCAATTTCAGGATATAAGATCTTAGTTAATGTTTGTCTGGGAAACAAGTTTGAACAAAGGCAGGTCCTGTCCTTGTGAACTTCACAGGTTTTGTGATTCACACACTCTCACATTTCTTAATTTTCCATGAGATTGGCAATTTTCTTTGCCTTATAACTAGAGTTTAATTTTTCTACTTCCTAAAATACCTATTTTAGCTGTGAGGAGGAAAAGATACATTAATACTTTTATATCCCCTTTTTAGTGTTTTTTTTTTTTTTAATTAAAAAAATCCACTTTTGGAACATTACATTAAAATAAAAAAGGCATACATTAAAGTTAAAGAATATCCAAATGTCAGCGTATCATATCAATTGTATTAAATAAATAAAATCAATGAATATTATCTGGACTTTCTCTCTGGATATGTTAACACTGTATTACTTCTTCAGAAATACCCATGGATTATTGTCACTGACAATACATATTCTATGTTCTACTTCCCAAGATAATTTAATAAATCTTCATGGCAATAATAACATTCTCATCAAGGTTTTTAAAGTTTCACAAGCAAAATGGGATCTGAAAACCACAATTCATGCCTTCAAGTTGCAGATACATTATCTTTACCATTTTAATTTTGTGGAAATTATTTTTATTTCCGTTTACATATACAAAAGACATCAGCCTTAGATATGGAACTCATCACATAAGGTTGATAGATATTTTAGCTAAATATTTAACTTTATCACAAACATTCTCCCATTCTGATTTACTGGATATACTTCCTTAAATTTGTTTAGACACCAGTAAACAGGAGGTAAAACTTGTTAACCTTTCATGGTCTTTCCTACTCTCATCATTTATGCTGTGTCTTCATTCAATAACTCTGACAAGATCAGCCAGTGCGACTCTGTTCATAGCAACTAAATTTTCACTTTGGGAATTTGGCAGCAGAGAGTTTCCTGAAATGTGTTCCATTTTTTGTCCTTCGTATCTTAAGACAGCTCTCATTAAAGCTTTTGATTGAATTGAATGGTATTTTGAAGATTGCTGCTATTTTATGATTGCTAATTAATATTGTCATAGTATATTAGAACAATAAGTCATAAATGTAAAAGTCAATATGAACATTTAATTCATTATCTAATTGTTCCATATTTTTGTGACATATGAAAATTTGCCCTTCCTAAAATCTAGGCTGATTTCCACCCATACAAAACTAAACCAATATCAAAAACTATCTCTGCTCTAATAGAGTAATATATAGAGATAAAATAAGTTGAAAATTTCATAGGCTATCTTCTATATAGCCAAATATTACCAACTTATTTTAATATATTTTAGGAAGCAGCAATGTTCAAAAATAGTACATGATCTTACTTTGCCACAAAGATTTATGATCTTATAACATATGTTTTACGTAACTTACAAGTTACATACTCTCTTTGAACCTCGGTTTATTCATCTCTAAATGGATGATAACTGAGTCTATTCTTGCAAGGTTGTTATGCAAATAAAAATGCAAATCACTTAACCTAGTGTCTGGATCATCAAAGAATCCCAGTAAACAGGGCACATTCTTATTTTTAACAAAATAAAATGAGTAAATAGTCAAGGGTTATTTTTAAATGGAACTGAGGTTCACAGACGTCAATAACTAAATGCATGACTAATCAGTGGCAGAGTCAGAATTCAAATCCAGATCTATCTGGTTCCAAAGTCCATGGACAGCCCAATTCTACCTTGTAATCAAATCAATTTAGTATACACTATTGGATCTGATATTTGCCAATTCTATTTAACCTCCTAGAGCCTCAATTTGGGCTCCCCAAAAATGAACATAATGCATTTCTCATGAGTTTGTTCTGAGAAGGCAATGAGATATCATAAACAAAGCACTTACATTGCTTGAGACCTGGTAGATTTGCTGCCTTAGGAAGAGGTGAAGCCTTAAAGAACTGAGCGATTAAAAAAATATATATATATATACATATACATATATATTTCTAAATTTCCCATATAGAAATATATGCTCCTATACTATTAAAAAATACCATTTCCCTTCTGTTCATATCCCTTTCTCACCCCTGAAGAGGGAATTTTATATATCATGTGACATTCCTGTCTCTCCCACCACAACTAATGGTTGTACATCCACAGGATATGGACTGGCCAATCATCTTTGTCCTAGGAATTTGAGACTGAGATACCGACAGTGTAGTAGTGGGCACTGGAGCTGTAAAACCTTCCAAACTAGTGACTTGTGTCCATTTTTGACTATGTGTTCTCCGTTAAATAAACAGAGAAAGACAAATATCCCAGACAGAAGCAGGAGAATAAAACAGAAATGCAGAGTAAGCAGAGATGAGAAAACATGAAACAACAGAAAGAGTGACAAAGAGTACATGCCTGATAAACATTTAAGTTGCTGTAACGTCAGACTGTGTTTCCCAGAATTGAATACCTTGACATTATCCTGTATCCTTTTCAACAACCTTTTTCTCTTATGCCAATTTAAGGTTTCTGTTTGTGTAACCAAACAATCCCTAAAACAGAAAACATTTGGGGGAAAATGTAAAGAAGTAGATACTGTGGTTATCTCCATAACATCCAATTTATCATTAACATATGGTATAGCAGCCAAGAGATTGGGTGGGATTGTCCACCCTCAGCTCTAGGTGTGGGTCCTGATCTGTCTAGTAATTTTCCACAGTGACTGGTTTAGTGAAACCAGGTTGAAGCCAAGCAGTGCAAGGCCTTCCCTTGGCCAGAAGGGCAGGTGATCCTGAGCACTACTGAGGAAGTTCTCTTGCTCTGCAGGAAGAGCTATCAAAAGATTTGCTCTATTTCTTTTTAAACAGTGTGATTGTACAAATAATCCTGGAATTACTGCACCTATTGTTTAAGTTGAGAAGAGCCAATGTGAGAACAAAGCAGACCGCCAGAGAACTGTAAGGCCAAAAAATCCTAGAGAAACAAAGCCAGATCCTGGTTGTATCAGGCTTCCTAACTTCCTAACTACTGCTACTATATCTCCTTTTTTATTTAAATAGCCAGTTGAGTTAGGTATGAAATCATACTTATTTACACTATAGAGGACAGCAGAGCGGATGAGGAGACAAAAGGCAATGATTTCAATCTGAGGCATGTTGAATTTGACAATCATATAGAACATTCAGGTAGAGATGTCCGGCATGCAGCTAGAAATAAGATTTTGAAATTCACATGAGAAGTCTAAGTTTGTGATATAAATTGGTGGGATGGTGGAGTGGGGTCATCAGCATAAAATTGGGAACTGAAGCCCTGTACACAGTTGAAGTCGTCCTGAAAGGACACATATAAGATGGATTGTGTGTGTGTGTGTGTTTTCTTGTAGTCACCATCATTATTTGGCTCAGACAATATTCTCAAATGTTACTTTTCTTATAGGTATTGCTTGCGAATGGAATTTTTCAGACACAGTTAAAAATTAAAACTTTTGGAACTCAGAAATTCTACTGTATAGCAAAAAATAAAAAGTTGTTTGGATTGATTTCTGGATGGTATGTTGAAATTTCAATGCTAGGGATTTTCTCATAGGGGATATAAATTTAAGAATTTGAGTAAAAGAAATGAGTGTTAGATTTCCTCTATGCCAGAAGAACAATTGGTGGATATTAAATTTAAGCTGGCATTTCGTTTTTCTAATTCACTCAATTCCAAATTCCATGATAAATAAATATGAAGTGAATGCATTAATTCCATTGGCAATTATGATATGTATAAACCAAAATAATAAAAAGGACTATAGATTTTATGTTTACACACAGTGTTGATTTTGAAAGCAAGGCTGCTTTAAGCTTGTTTTGTATAATCCCCAAATATGTATCAAAATAACGTATTTGATTGAAAGCACTCAGATGTTTTCTTTAGTACTAGCATTAGTATTAGATGGGTTGGGGGGGTTGGGGAGGCAGTGATACAAACACGGGAGAAGAGATTTAAAAACCAAAACAAACCCTGGAAGAGAAAACAGGGAAGGGGTTAAAAACAAAAACAAAAAACAAAAACATCTTGAAGGGAAACCAGTTTATAAGAAATACGGTTACTTTTCTTAAATTTCTGGCTATGTCTTTATGCTGAAAACAAAACTAAGGGCTTTCTGAACAGCAGAGAAAATCCAATTTAATCAAGTCTAAAATTAAACTTCTACTTTGTGAAGATCTTAACGTTGATATATAATATTGACATTTTAAGTTATTAACTTGAATGTCTTCACTCCAGGCATCTTTCCATCAACTTAAGTAGAATTTGCCCCATTTGCCCTATGCAGAAATTCTGAAAACTGTTACATTCTCTCAGATAAACGTGCCTTAACATTTTGGATTGTGTATTTTTGTTCCTATAGTTTCAGCTTGGAATTCTGTTATGAGATCTGGGACACTGGGAAAATAATTTAATCTTAGACCCTCAATTTCCTCATCACGAAAAAGAGGGAATTAGACTAGATCAATAATTCTTATTTATTGTAGGGGGTGGTTTGAGCATAACCTCCTTTCCCTGGAACCCACAAATACATCCTGTGCTAAGGATCATTTTAACCTGGCTGCTAGGACAGATGATGAGCTTGTGGGCCTTGAGGTACAAACACATTCCCTAGCAGATTAGTAGCCTTCCTGCCAGTACATTCCTTCTCCTATTGTTCTGAACATATGTAAACATTCACTTGAGACAGTCTAGTCTCCATTTTATGGCATCTGGCTCACCATCCCAACCCCCTCCCCCCAGTATATCTGTTCCTGGTGGAGAAAGCAGTGTCCTTCATCCTTCCACTATGGCACAAGAGGGGTGTTCATGGAACAGAACAGCTCTCGCCAGCGGGCTCAGATTGAGGTCCACCATCCATGGGTGACCAACACTCACTAGTGAAGCTGGCCTTGTTCTGTCTCTTTTCAATGTGAGTAAACACTTTCTTGTACAATGCCTGGGTATGTCATGCTTTTGCAGGTGACCCCAGTACCTGCAAAGCATGGGGTGGAGTAGGATCCTAGGCCTGCTGCTCTTGGAGGTACTAGGCATTGGTATGCTCTTGCCACCCGCTCCGTGGAGGTGGTAAAGGGTGTCTCTCTTTCTGATCAATAGTTTGGCACAATGAGCAGGGTACTGACAGTCCAAGAGTCTGACATCATTCAAGGAGGTATTGTCCCTTGAATGTTAGAACTTCTCAAGGTAAATGGGTAGAGGCAGTTCTTTGAGAAATCATACATAAGATTAAAATATAATACTATATTTTGGAGATGAAAAAAATGATGTTCTCATATTAAAAACTACAGAAACTTTAGCTCAATAAAATCATCTTTGAAAATAATAAATTACCTTTGGCAATTAGTAGTTATCAGATGGAGGTTGTGGGAGGGATACAACTTCACAAGGGAAGTGGTATTAGAATCACTCTCTAGTTGAGTTCTAGAGGCTGCTTCCAGTGCATACATTTTACTGTTTACACTTATCCCTTTTCCCCTGTCTTTTGATGCAGTCTCACCCAATTTTCACTACCCCTTAGTCTCCCTGAAGTTACATCCCCTTTTGAAGTGACACAATTGGACCACTGCTCTTCTTGTGTATTTTGCTGGGTCTCAACCCTCTCCTTTCTAAAGAACTTGCTCAGAATATTTGTTCACTCTCTTTTCCCTAGACTCTCATCAACTTAACATCTTTGTTATGAAAATGTGCATAATAGTCTGTTTCTAACTACACCCCACCCTGTAGAGAGTACTATCTCTTGAAAATCAACAAGATTTTGAAACTGTGGGCCTCAAACTCTTAAGGAAGACCACGAAATCATTATAAGTAGTCCTAGAATACACATGAACACAAAGAATTATCTTAGTGAGCATTTAGCATGTGTGATATAATGTACATGTGATATTACATATATGTATATATACTGCATGGGATGTGCCAACAGATATTTTAATATATTATATGTATAATATTATAAAATGGTGTTGGGATTCACAAAATTTAAATGTATTTTTTTAAATTTTTATTGATTTCAGTATATATCATGTACTGTGGCAGGCTGATATTAAAACTACCTCCTCTAACTCTGTGATTTAGAACCTCTTGACTAAACCACTCATTCAAGTATTACTTGTGTACTATCTTGGATCATCTCTTCTATTGGTGGAGTCAGAATTTTAGAAAAAAAATGGAAAGGCTTTAGAGATTAGCTATTCCAAAAATATTCTGGATCTATTCTTTAATTTCTCAACTAAATTTTGTCTAGTTGAATAACTAATAGTATTTTATTATAATAAGCTTTAGAGTCCAGGCAGGAATGATCAATCTGTCATTATGTAGATTCTAACCAGGTAATTTAACTCTTTACTCCCACAATGGTGATTTTGTGCTTTATCAGCCATGAAAATGTGATAGATTGTCGCTTTTGTTGTGCCATGTGCTAGACTGAAAACAAGTCTACGTGGTCTTAAAGTCGACATAACAGCAATATTCAAGCCATGGTTTCATTGATGACATCAGCCAACTTTCAAGCCAAGCCCAGGGCTCCTTCTCCTATCTAGATTAGCTGTCTGTATGTCCCTTTTTTTCATTGCTGCAGTAGTCTTCCTCTACTTTTATAGCTGTCACTGCTCACTTTATCTCTGGGGGATCTTCCCTACCCAGCTGTTTAGATGACAAGCCCTCAGGCTCTTTTCATTTTAAGGTTTTGCTGCTAATCAATTCAAAGAAAAGGACATGGCACAACAAAAGTGACAAACATTAGGAAAAAATCACAAACCTTTGGAACTGTGTACTTGTGACCCCAACAGTGTGTGATCCTTATTTGGTATAATAGAAAAGCCAAGTGGTTGTTGTCCAAATGATATAATTGAATTTTATTATTTCTGCTTAAATGATAATAAATGGTTGTTGAGCCTCACCTGAACACTAGAAATGAAAGTAATGCTTATGTTTTCCCTGGAAGACGTTTCCTCATTTCTGTAGGTAGTATCCAAAAGCCAATCAAGACAAAGCAATAGTCGTGTTTTTGACATTAGTAGGCGTATTAGTAAGCCAAAGGGGTGCTGATGCAAAATACCAGAAATGGGTTGGTCTTTACAAAGGGTATTTATTTGGGGTAGAAGTCCACAGTTACCAGGCCATAAAGTGTAACTTTCTTCCCTCACCAAAGTCCATTGCCATATGTTGGAGCAAGACAGCTGCTGATGTTTGCCAGGGTTCAGGCTTCTTGGGTTCCTCTCTTCCCAGGGGTCCCTTTCTCTCAAGGCTTAGCAACTCTGTTTCCTCCACAAGGTCAGCTGTAGACTATCAGGTGAACGGCTCGCTTCTCTTCTCCCAGGGCCTTGCTCCAACATCAAAACTGTCCTTTGCCTCTGTCCTTTGCCTTGCCTTTTATATTTGATTCCCCCACCCACCAAGGGGTGGGGCTCAACACCCTACTGATGTAGCCCAGTTAATGCCCTAATCATAGGCATTAATGATTAATCATGCCCAGATTAGCAGACCAGTTTACAAGCATAATCCAACATATATTTTTGGAATTCATAATTACATCAAACTGCCCAACGGCTACAGTAGGTCTTTCTAATTCTGGAAATTTCATCTGAAATTTCTATTTCACTAAGCCTCAGTCTAGCCCACGAATGATACCACCCTCTGGCCAATTTCTCATTAAACCTCCCACTTTGATATATTTTATATTTTATATACTCATTTACCCACTTAGATGATTTCAAATGGCATTTAAATACACAAACCTTGGCCTATAGATGCTATAGAGAGAAAAAAATTTTCTCAACAGTCAACAAGTTTCATTTAATCTTAATTTTAGCTCTAATTTTAAGCAAAAATTTAAATGATCTAATCTGTACACATTTGTTAACTATTTTTGGAATTCCTAAAACACTTAAATAGCAATCATAGGGCATAATGACTGCCAATTCCTTCTTCAATTATTTAATGGTAAAACAAGGATCAATTCTAGCCGTCATATATATACTCAAAGATATTATAATGCACAGCCACACCAATTGTAAATGAATAAGGATGTGTGCATGTGTGAATACATAAACTGAAATGTACTAAAAACTGCATGAATTACCTTTATGGTACTTTCCCCCATGCACTAATGCTAGTTGCTGCTGCAAAAACAGCAGTTAAGTAGGTCTGAGATTAGCATTTGACAGGTGTGTCCTCAATTTTAAGGCTGATACATTGCATTTTAAAGATACTGATTGTGAATTGTAGATTATTCTTTTTAAAAGCTACAGGCATTTTTTTGTTCTGTATCATTTAGTCCTGATAAATATTAAAATCTACTAGGGTTCTTGGAAATACTGCCTTCATTCCCAGCAGAACTTGGATCTGGGTTGCCTTTGATATTCCTACAGAGAAATGTTAAATGTAATTGCTAAAGGTATTTTTTTTTAAGTAATGGTGAATAATAATGACCAAGATATTGCCAATAAAGTTCATGAAGATAATTTAAAAACAAACAAAAACCCGAAGTAGAAACTTTTTTATGGATGACATTTTCAATTAGGTGTTCTATAGTCAAACACTATAGGAAAACATTTTATATTACAATGTCATCCCTTGGGGAATGCTCATTAGCACAATAAAGGCCCTAAATAAAAAAAAAACTAGCTCAATTTTGACTATTTCAGCTTTTCTCAAATGCATTTGACCAACAATATTTTGTTTTCATAATCATAGAGGAATAAAGTTGGAGAAACACTGGATATGAGGAGGTCCAATAGACTTTTTTAGTTTTAAATGTTTTGATTGTTAAATGTATATTTATTACAAAGTTATAAAATTGTGCTTTAGTTCACATTCAAATTAGATGTGTCCACTGCAGGTTAGTCTCAGAGAATGGGTATTAGTAGATTGGATTGGTAGGTGCCTGAAAAAATGGGAGGATGGTATGGGAGAAGAGAACAAGGAAGTAATAAGATAGTTGGGGTTCACCGGGACTTATTCTGAGATTTAGCTTTATTAAAATGACCTGTATGAGTTTCCTTATTAAGTGGGTAGATTACATATAGCTAGAACTAAGGTGGTTAACAGGAATGTTAAGCAGCCTTGGTAAATT
The DNA here is from genome assembly GCA_029593785.1 of Cabassous unicinctus. Lineage (NCBI taxonomy): Eukaryota > Metazoa > Chordata > Mammalia > Cingulata > Chlamyphoridae > Cabassous > Cabassous unicinctus. The sequence goes on along the minus strand of JAQZBX010006556.1, from coordinate 33,247 downwards.
AGATAAATTATCAAAAATAACTAGAGTAAATTTCAAAAGTAATTTGAAGTTCAGTGAAACTATTATCTATGTATATCTATCTATCTTTCTATCTATCATCATCATCAATCATCAGTGTCATCTATCTATTCACAGCTTATCTATTTTAAATCATTTTTTAAAATTAAAATGCATAAGATAGAGAATGTTCAACTACATGCTCCCCTACTCTGTCAATTAGTAAAGCCTTTCCATTTTGCAGGATTTGATTATTCCACCTTTTTCCCACCATATACTTAGGGCATTTTCCTGAAATAAGAGTTACCATATTTCTCTGTAATCATTGATTTATGCAGCTGTCTCCCTTGTTAAAATGTAAATGCTAGTTGAATAAATGGAATAAACTAATGAGTGTAACTATACAAGAAAAAAATGATATAGGAAGAATTATAACCTATAGTTTAATTGAGGATATCAATGTGAAATGGTATTGATGTTGAATTCAGTGGGATAAACTGTATAAAGAGAAATGATATACTATTTAGATGCTAAATTTTACATTATATCCTATAATCAAGAGTTTATTTCCTACCTCATTTTGAAGGAAAAAAAATAGGTTGTACAAAAAATTACTTAATATAAAACAAAAATTACAAGTTAATAAGTGAGGGCTTGGGAAAAAATAAATAATAGAAATTAAGGTGAAGCCATAAACAGATTACTATCTAAACTGTACACTAGAAGATGGTCTGTAAGTAGAGTTTACGTCTTCCTATTGACAGAAACAAAAAGAAACATGATCAGTCATTGTTCCAAGTAGCCACTGAAGAAATACCAGTTCCTTGAGAGAAGCACAAGTGATTTGCGGATCCACCAAATGGTGGAATCAATGTTCTAGAGCAATGATTGTTGAACAGGGGTGATTTTGCATCCCAGAGGACATTTTGTACTGGCTTTTTTGTTGGTTGGCACAATGAGGGCAGGGTGGTGGTGGTGTTGCTACTAGCAACTAATGGGTAGAGGCCAGGGATGCTCCTAAACAGCCCACAATGTACAAAACAAGCCCCCCCCACCAAAAAAAAATTATCCAACCTAAAGTGTCATTAGTACCACTAACTGATAATCAAAACAATAGCTGGCAAATAAATCACTCAAATAAGTTTCCTTCATTATTCAGCATTTCAGGTTCGTGGCAACAATATCAAAAAGGGTATTTTCTCTACTCTAGGACAATACCTCCTCTTTGCCTTTGTGGGTACAATCTCAGGAAGGGAATTTGATCATCCAGTCCCTAAGACTATATATCTGAGTCATGCTGATATCATGCAGTAGTTTGCATAGCTCATCATAAACACTTACTTTAGCATATACATATATTAACTCAAAACCCTAAAGACAAAAGACAGCTTTTCCATACTCTAGGACAATATCTCCTCTTTGCCTCTGTAACCAGGGAAACAGCTTTGTTTCTCACACTGAAGAATGTGGGGCAATATATAAACAAAAGATAAATAATAGGGATATTTTGTTGCCCTCGAGATACCTCTGTTTGCTAGTGTTTTCTTTCTTCAATGCTTATGAATGTTGGTGAAAACAATCAATGTTACAAATGGCCTAAACAAATACTGACATTTGATGCTGCTTTGGAATAGTTTCTTAACTACCATAAGAGCAAAAATATCACACGCTTGATTTATTCAATGAATAAGTGACAAGGGCCTTATGAATGATCTCTGTCGTAAACATTTGTCCTTTTTGGCTACACTTCACCTAAACAGCCTTCTTGTAATAAAAGAATTTAGAAGTAGAAGAGCTTCCTCATAGCCTCACCTTCCCCCATGAAAATTAAAGGGACCAGATACACCCTCTTGCTCTGGCATCTAGGGCACAGGCATATGGCTTACACTCAGTCATCAGAGCTCCCACCTGGGATCATGTGCTATGAGAGAGCAAAAATGCAGGGCCATTTGAGAAATCATTTATAGCAGCAACCATGCCAGTAACAGCAGATCAGTCAGGTTGCTTGTGTGATGGATTCCTCTAGCCTGTCTCTCTGATGCCCAAGTTCCCTTGGTTTCTGCCCAGTTCAGAGCCTGGTCTCCCAGCCTTCTATAGATTCTTTGGGCAGTATTTATCTAATAAGTTTGTTTTGTTTTGGTCTGTTCATTTAATATTTGGCTTAAGATAGCCAGAATTGTCTTTTGTTGCTTGCAACCAAGACCACGTGTAATAGAGCATTCTCCCTTCCAGTTTCACAAAGAAATACTGTGCTTATTCAAATAAAGAGAACATTGGGTTCAGGGACCGGGGATCACATCATCAAAGTACCAGTCTCTGAAATGCCTTTCTTAGTTGCATTCTGAATGCAAGATGCTTGACTCTCAATGGTTGGCAAGAAATGGCAAGAAGCAAGAAAGTTGTGAGCAAGATTCTAACTGCTGTGGCCCAACCAGCAAAGACCCCAGTTTCTGTTTGATACTACCTATCTCTATTGTAATGTGGTTTATTTTTACTTTGAAGTACTTTATAACCTACTTCTTAAGTAAAAATTCTTGGCATTGTTACTTTTGCTTTCTGTGAATCCTCAAAGAAAAAAGTGAACTCACATGATCTGAAGAAGAGAAAATAGGCCAAATACTATAATAAATTCAAATATTGAATCCCTTGCTAGTTCTATAAGAGTTAGATAAAGAAGTCCATGCTTTTAAGGATAGATGCTTTTAAAGGCCTAAAAGAGAAGCAGGATCCTGAATCAGAATATTTTGGGGGTGGGGCTTTATAGATATATTATTTATATTTATTTATATTATACTTATTTGTAATATAAATTGTAATATAAATTATATATTATATGTATTTTATAGCTTCACAGGTAATTCTGCTATTTTTTGCTGGTGATGAACCATTGTTTTGTATAGACTAAACAGTAAGGAAAATCATGCTTAGAAAATATCAGAATCTTAGCTGCTGATATTTGTCTACATGAGGAGAACTAATAATTATCAACTTTTTCCCCATTCCTTTCAGTACTAGCTCTAGCTTTCATTTTTATCTGAATTTTTTCCTTTCATCTGTCTCTAGTCTTGTCTCTCAGTAATGCTCCAGACTGTGCTTGCTTTTGTGAACCATATTTCATTTATTTCTCAACTTCAGCAGCAGGGCTTTCTCAAACACAACACACTCCACCTGCCTATACTAGAAACCCATCTGTCCTTGTACTCCTCTCCATGACTGACCCCTCCCCCCACCTGGGCTCTCCACGCATCTCTCTAGAAAAGAGAATTCCATAGAACCAAGCAGGAAAAGGAACAAGATCAAAAACCACACTTTGATAACCTCCTGAGACTTGGTGGAATACTACCACCATGTTTAATGCATAAATATCCATATATAATGCCTCTGAAATACCTTTTGTGCTTATATAGAAGAAGAAAAAAAGGAAATATATATAAGAAACCTCACATTTTTAGAGTGAAGATAACCATTTTCTCTTTCATTATGTTATAGTTAATACCTTATGCATGGAAATGAAAACAGTACACTTTCCATCATTAATGATAATGTCATTTTTTGAGCAATATAATATACCATTTAAATCTTTAAGTAATGAATTCACTGGTGCATAATAAAAAAGAGTTTGAGAGGCAAATAACTACAAGCATTTATCAAGAAATTAATCAAATTACAATAACATCATAGAAGCATTCAATTATCATGCTGTCCTTACCACATTAACTGGAACCACCCCACACACACAACCTTAATTTGCCTGGACTGCTGCTGAGAAAGAGTGACATGGAGGTCACTTGTAACTTCTTATCATCAATACATTTGGAAGAGGCAGAGAGTTATTTGTTCAGGGAAATCCATCTGGATTGCTCTGTGGTTAATTTACTGCTCTCATCTGGTTCTTAAGCTTAGCTTTGTCCCCTGAATTTGCTTTTTGATCCTCCCACCCTTTGGAATGGCAGATCACTGTGTGAGCACCTGTTATAGATTTCTTTGTTAAGCTTGACAAGGCTCTTCGACCTTGGTAAAACTCATAACACTTTATGTAATTCTGTAATTGTGTTGATCACTAATGTCCATCTCTATGAAGTCCTGAGGATTCAGAATGCTAAGGCTCTGCTGTCTATTCCAGTATGACATTGACAGCCTTGAGATGGCCTATGTAAATCAGATTTCACATTGTTGACAAGAGCCATAGTAATTGAAGATGCTTGTCTGTTACATATATTCAACAATTACCTGTCCTCCACTGTGGCTAAAACAGCTTGGCTGCCCATGTAGTATTACCTATCATGAAAGGAATTAAATTATGCCTTAACAGAAAATGGAAATTATCGGAATATGCTAATCTCTAGCATGTTCTGCAAATATGATAATATTCTGCACTGCCTAGTAGGTAGCCATTTGCCACATATGACTAATGCCCCTAAAAAGCTGCTATTATGATTAAGGAATTGAATTCTTCATTTTATTCAAATTTTATTAATTTAAATTTAAACTTAAAAATCCATATGTGGCTTGTGGCTATACTATTGAACAACTCAGGTCTAGACTATGGTTTCTTTTAGAGTTTTTATCTTACTTGTTCTTCTTTGTATCTTCAGAATGGTGCCAGGCACACATAATATACAGGTCCCATTGATATTGTTTATTGAATTAGTAAGTGATTGAATTGTGAATATGTACTATGAGATTAGCTACTGACTCCAGAAAAACTAAAATAATAAGCATGCAGAAATGTAGGACAGTACATTGAGCTCAGAACAGTATGCTCAATAATTAATAACTACCTGTATATTTCAGAGTAACTACTTGTAAAGTCACATCTGAATATGTTCCTTCATCTGCAATTCAAACAAGGAAGTCTGAGCAATGGCTGAACTCAGCAAACTAGACTATAGTACTTCAACTTTGAATTTGAAAGAACGTGAGTTCAAAGACTGATGATCCAAAAAAACAAAGGCAAATTGTTTGCCTCTGCTGGCCAACCTCTCCTGTCTCATTCTGGAAAACCGTTCAAAGGAGAAGAAACATGCAGAAGTAGGTGCTATATTTTTCACAGAAGTGACAGCAGATAATATCTCATTTGGAAGACTGCCGGGCCTCTCAAGAAAATTGTACAGTAGTTCAGCTCCTACTCAAGAGCATTTTTCACCCCATTGACACTATCATCAATTCTTGCTTTATCTTCTGTCTTCTGTCTTTCATGTGATAAAAATAATTGTAGAAAACACATTTGTTATCACCTGGAGTTTTCATTTATCTCTCTCTTTAAAATAATAAAAAGTTGGATTCTTTGCTAATTTTCAAAGATTGTCTTTTCTTCATAAAATCTTAAATAACAGAAGTAAATGAGCTTTGGATAAGTTAACAATGCTAGCTCAATGCATTTTATTAATAATTATAACTATTAAAAAGTTCAGCAATTCTTTTATTAAAACGTTGACATTATTGACCCTGGTGTAGCTTCCACAGACTTGATCCAGGATCATTAACATTTAACAAAGGGCCAGATGGAAATACTTCAAAAGTTTAAGAAAACTTCTTCCTAAACCAATTACCAAACAGGAGTCCACTGATTGAAGCTTAATCCAGACAAAAATTGAACATATCCTGGGTTAAAACATGATTGTATTGAGGACTAGCTCTTTGCACAGTAGGTTCATGGCATTTGTGAATTCCTACTGTATTTGAATGAATTTAATGCAGAAGTACAAACTCTATTCCTGAAGTAGAACATACCATGTTTTTGACTCTGGCAGAATCTGTGATCTGAAGCAAATCACTGATTTCTTTATGCCTTGGTTCCTTCCTATGTAAACTGTGGGATGATAATGTTAGCCTGCTCAGTCTCCCCCAAGAGTCTGGTCAAACTAGATTATGATTAGTTTGGGGCAGGTCATCTAGAAACCACCAGCGCAGGCCTTCCAACCATATATCCATGTAATTTTATTATTTTATTATCATCTGTGATACTGTCCAAGCATGCAAGCTCTTTCGAATTTAGACTTTTAAATAGTTTATTGAGAGAGAATCTGTATATGTGTGTTTGTGTTATTATAGTTATACTAACAGTCCAAAGAGGACCTATAGCATAATAATAATAACTAACATTTGTTAGCAGCCACACACTCTGCTAAGAGCTGTAGATATATTAAGTTCATTTACCCTCTGCAAGAACCCTGTGGCAGATTGAGTTATGTACCCCAGAAACAAAAATGCTCTTAATCTTAATCCCATCCCTGTGGGTATGAATCCATTGTAAATGGGGCCTTTTGAAGATGTTACTGGAAGCCTTATAAAAAGAAAGCCAGAGGGAGAAGCTGGAAGTCAAGGGAACCCAGTAGAGGAAGGAGGAGACAACATCATGTGATGGGAAAGCCAAGTAACACAAGGCTTGCCAGGCAGCCAGAACGCTACCAACCCCACAAGGAAGCAAGCCTTCTAGTCAACACCTTGATTTGGACTTCTGGCCTTTGAAATGATGAACCAATCAATTCTGTTTAAGCCACCCTTTGTGTGGTATTTGTCATAGTAGCTTGGAAACTAAGACCCTTTGAAGAAGATATAAAATCATCTTGATTTTACAGGTGAAGAAATGAAGCAGGAACAGAACCACTAAGTGGAAGAACTTGGATTTAGGCCCAGGTATTCAGAGTGGAAAAACCCAAATTAAGCCTGAAATCTGGTATGGCATCTTATTTCTGTCAAATTCTGACTGCGTGCCCTTGGACAAGTGCCTTTAACTTCTGGGTGCCTCCCTGTGCCAGTTTGTATTTTACAAAGTTGTGAAAAATGAGCTAGCATATGGTGAAACACTGAAAATTGTAAATCACATTAAAATTGCTAGTTATATAGATAATTTCCAAATACTTGTTACAACTGAGATAGCAGGTGGTGGCATTCTTATTTGGAGACTTTCAGATCTCCAGTGTCATCACTGCTAGACTAGTCATTACAGAGTGAACCTGCATGTCTCATGCACGTGTAATTGAACAAAAGTGAGGCACAGAGAGAACCTCGCATTCCAATTCCTTCATTCAACTACCTATTTACTCATTATCCATTCGTTCATTCATTCATACATTCATTCAATATTTAAGCACTTAACCTATGTTCTCAAAAGAGTTAACAGTATAGCAAGAGGTTCATATAAACACCTATAATGAATGTAATGCGATTAATACTACAATAGAGGTATTTATAATATACACTGAAAATGAGTAAGTCTTTTTCTTCTGATATTGGTAGAATGGTAGTAAGGCTATCAGAGACAACTTTACAGAGCAGGGGACATCTGTATGAAGAGTTGTGTATCTCTAAATGAGGAAAAATGAGACAGGCATTCACATAGGAATCACTGTCTGCAGCATTAGAAGGCAAAACATGTTCTAAAACCAGAAAAATAGATGCCGAGATGGGAGCAGGTTGGGGGTAGGAGGATTAATCTGAGGATGGCTAATTTTGAAGTTGTGGTAGATATCTAGAACTAGGCCATTAATTAATGCTGAAAAGAAATATTGCTCTGTAGGAACAGGCAAATCATAGGGGCTCTGCTCACAGTTCTCTGCTCTTAAAGACAATCTAATATCAATATTTAGAACATCCACAAAATGGGAGAGAATAGACCCAAAAGGATTGAGATATTATTGAAATATTGTAAATAACAATTAAGAGGACCTGAAATCGGGTAGTGGAAGTTGAAAAATGGGGAAGAATAAAAGATTTTAGAGGTTACTAAATTTTTTCCTGAAGTAAAATTATGGAATTTGATGACAGATTGAATAAGGAAGATGGACAAAAAAAAGTATTAAGTTGAACCATATGAAATTACTGTTTTTCTAGGTCAAAAGGGTTGGATGTTGGCAATAAGGTTCAACCTAATAGAATAATACTTAGATTTCTAGTTATTGGATTAGGTGAACGGATGTCCCATTTACTGAGATAACATATAGAGGAGGGGAATAAAGTTTGAGGAGTGATGGAAGACAGATGAGCCTCAGTTCAATTGGACCTAAGTTGCCTGGGAATATTCAAATAGTAAATGGGCACTAAGGAGAGAGGTTCAGATTGTCTATAGGGTGTCAGTGGTAGGTGACATCGTAGGAGTTAATAAGATCAACCAGGCAGCATGTGTAGAAAAAGAAGAAAGATCTGACGATAAAAGCCCTGTGTTTGTGTGTGTGCACCTGTAGGGAGTGGAAACATTTAAGGGATAAATATGGAGGTCTGAAGTAGAAAGAGAAGTCAATAATAATGTCTTATAATCCACAGGATAAAAAAGATTCAGAGCAGTCTGAAATGTTAAGGACTAAAAGGAGGCCCCTGGATGTGGGAGCCAAGATGTCTCCATTGGCACTTTTCAAAGCAAAGGCAGTTGTAGAAGAGCAAATTGGGTGACTGGGGAAAGAGGAGTGAATCAAAAGCCTAAAAATAGACAAAGTAAAACAACTCCTCAAGATATCTGGAAGAGAAGAGAGGGGGAAACAGAGCAATATTCACAGAGAGATGGAGCACTGAAAGAATGGTTTGTTCAATTTTTTTTGTTTTGATTATTCTGGGGGCAGGGAGGGGGCAGGAATATCTGTTTGCAGGCCAATACACACCATCTAATGTAGAGGGAGTGACTAAAGATATGAGAGAAGATGAGATTAGTGTTGAATTCCCAAAGGAGAAGAGAGTGGATGATATAAAAGTAACATCCCAGTAAGTGAGGTTAACCTCAAAGTGTATCAGGAATGCCTTATATCTATGCACCTGAAAGACATTAATAACAACGTAAATGCATTTTTATAAGACTGAAAGATTTATGCATGGTGACTATACCTTAATATATACCTATGAAGTATATTTAAGCAGTACAAGAGATTATATCAAACAAGCCTTTATATATGCCTTAAAGAGAACATTACATTTGTGAATTTGGTTCTTTCTTCCCTGTAACTTTTATAGTCCTGGACATGTCCTGGGTTTTCCCCCTCTATCTGGTGAACTATAACTGAGATGAATTAAAATCTTTAAAAAAAAAACAGGTAGAAAAGTTAACATTTTTAATCCATATTTGAATATGATGATTTCACAGCAAGTCTATATGCTCCCAAAAGGCTGATAGCATATTTTACCTTTAAAATTATTAGATCAAATATTTAGAGAATGAAAGTTAATATTCCTAGTTAGTGTGCAATCTTATCTAAAGTGAACATAAATTCATGAACCTCCAAGTTTTCATCCATTATAAGATGACCTTCAGAAATTACTTCTGAGCAATAAAACTAAATGTTCAAGGATGATGCATGTGCAGTACATTAAAGTTAGAAGTGTTTACATGGCACACACTGCAAAAGATAAAGTGGCAGACCTGCCAAAGCACCACTCCATATCTACGTTATTTTCCATTTCACCTGAGCAAAAAGCAATGAAATATCTGTGTCAGAGGAATCTTTAAGTGCAACAGCTTATAATTTTCGTTCCCTGAGTTAAGAGAAAAAGGTAATGATAGCAACAGCCAGAGTTCTTGAGTCAAAAAAGACCTTGGTAGTAAATGGCTTAAAGCCTGCTGTGGCTTGTTTGAGACTTTGGGTTTCCATGTTCCTTGATTAGCCTTGGAGTGATTCTAATCATCAGAACCCAGAAGAAGAAGGCAGGAGAGGACTTACAGCTTAAAAAAAAAAAAACCCCCTTTGCAAAAGCCAAATCCTCAGCCTACTTAAAATTTAAGGTCTAATTTCAAAGTAATCACACCAAAACTCAGCAAAAAATAAGCCAACGACATCTACCCTTGACTTTTTCAGTTCCACAAATAATGTCTCTTCTCTTTATTTTTTGCTACTAAAAAAACAATAGTGGCTTAAAACAACAGTTTATTATTAACCCCCTTGGTTCTGTAGGTTGACTAGGTTCTTTCATGTAGTTACAGTCAGATGGTGGCTGAGGCTAGAGGCATGAGAGGACTTCTTCATACACGTCTGGCTCCTGGAATGGAATGACTGCAAAAGTGGAAAACTGGTCAAGCATTTCTCTCATCATGCAGGCTCTTCTCACAGTTATCTAGAGTTTTCTCATAAGAATGGCAGTCTCAGGTAGTTAGACTTCTTACATTGTGGCTGGCCTTCTCCAGGGCAAACCTTCTGAGAGAAAGGAAGTGCAAGCCACCAGGATCCATCTCGCAGTAGGAGGAGTGTCAAAGAATTTGTGGTCATCTTTAATCCACCACATATGTCCTTTTATTTTCCTTCCCTGAAAAATTCTTCTAATAGTAGGAAAATTTTGCTTTAAGTTTTAGCTTATTGTTAAACTTATTGCATTATTCATATGTATATAGCTCACATTTATGGAGATATATTTTGTAATTTGCAAGGCACTATGTGAAATACTTTTGAAAATTATCACAAGTAATATTTGTAAGCCAGATACTATTGCTATTATCCCCATTTTAAACATGAGCAAAGGGAGCCTCAGATTTTTAGTTTCTTGAGTACCTAGCTACTTAGTAGATTCACTAGGGATGTAAGGCCACCCTAATCTCCCCTGTTTATTTTTATATTCCTCACAAAGTGCTTTTGTTTGGCCTGAAATTGTTCTCTTCAAGGTCAACATTGACTTGCTGTTTATCTGGACCAAGTGGCTTTTTATCAGTCCTTCTCATCTCTCTGTGGCTTTTGATCCTGGTGACCAATCTGTCTTCTTGAAATGCTTAACTCTTGGTTTTCATAATAGTACTTAAATCTTTTCTTATATCTGTGGCTATCAGTTTTCTTACTTTCATTCAAGTTCAAAGTGTCAGCAACCACCTTTCTATACACTTGACCTTTAATTTTTTCTTTTGGCACTCACCTTTCTCCCAAACTCGTCTCATAATTTAATTTCAAAATCTTCTATAGTCATTTCTATGCCAAATATTCTGCCAGTATTTCAAAATGTCTCTGAATAACTATTCATTTTCATTCTCAAACTGGCTATTGCCCTTTTTCCCATATGCCTTATTTCTGATAAAAGGCACTATCAGAATTTCAGTCATTAAGGCTTACAATGTTGGTGGGGTGAATAACTATTTGTTGTCTGTCCTGTACTTCCTCCTTTTGGGAAATCATTTTTCCTGTCTCTTAGTCTACAGGATTCAAAAGGGGATGACCCAATCTCCAGCTCCAGGGATGGACATCTGGCCCAAGCTGAACGATCGAGAGACAAAGCCTGCTTTATTGTTGAAGTATCTAGGAAAGATACTCCCTTTTTGTGGAGATTTTCCTGCCTCCAGAACAATGTAATTCTGGAGGTGCCGGGAGCCAGCTTCACCACCGCAATAGAGCCTGCTTGAAGATGAAGCTAACAGTAAGAAAGGAGATCTGAGAAACAGTAAGAGACAGAATGTATTGATTCAAATATATGAACCAGTAAATACTTCTTTTTGTTTAAGCAAGTTTTCGTTGGCTTCCTGTCACTTGTAATCTACAAAATATTGACCGATGCTACTGTCATTATATTTGACTCTTGTTCTCTTATTCAATTCCTGTTGATTCTACTCCTATAAAATCCTTTCCTGTGTATTATCATAGCTACCACCTTAAATCAAAACTTCAACTTTCATTTAGACTAAAGTCATAGCCATACACTTGCTTAGGATTTACCTGTTTCAATCTATCTCATTCACTGCTGCCAGAATGATATTTCTAAATTACAGTTCTGATTTTGTCAAACTTCTTGGCTTGTCATTCAAAGCCTTTCAGTATGTCTCTATTTATCTGTACAGACTTAACTCTCAAAACACTATTTCATACAGCAAAATGCAGTTCTTAAGTGTATGGACAGATTCCTGAGTTGAAATCCTGGATCTGTCCCTTGTCAGCTATGTAAATTGACCAAGTTTCTTAACTTTATGTATCAGTTTCTTCTGTAAAATAGAGATAATAATAGTGCCCACCTCACAATGTTGTTTTGAGAATAAATTAATTAACATTAGTAAAGCACTTTGAGATGTCTGACAATAATTGTTTTTTAAAGAAAGTAGTATTCTTGAGGGCAAAGATTTTGTTTTACCTCTTTTTGTAACCCATGTGTCTAATATATTCTGACACATGGGAGGCCCCCATTAGAAGTTGAATGAATGAAGGAATGAAGGAATGAAAGCAGCCTCTGTTCCCTCTGAGTAAAACTCCCTACTCCCCAAGAAAGCCCACGTCCAAGTTTCTACTTCTGTGCCTTTATGCATACTATTTCTCTGACCTAGAAATGCTTTCTCTTCTGTTATATGTATGAAATAATTTCAGACTTTTATACCTTACTAAAATGCTGCCCTCTTTTGGTAATTTTCTCATATCCCCCTAGCCAGAAATAAATGCAAATCCCCTGTACCCACCAAAAAACTCATTCTGATTTATCTAGACTTCTCTAATAGCACACATTTCTTCCCTGCCTTGCATTAGAGTTATGTACATGTGTGCATTACCTTCTTTCAAAAGGATAATGATTATAAGAAGTGAAAGGACTGTCTTTGCAGTACCCTTTAGCACCTAGCATAGAGTCTTGTCTGTTGAAGATATTCAGCATTTATCTTTGAGTTACTATGTCTGTCTACCATGCATACATAAAGAAATGATTTATTGCTAGTGGGAACAAATAGGAATCTGCTTCAATATCAAAGCTCTAACTGGGCTATGAGAAAGAAATGTTGTAATAAATATTAGTGAACTAAATTGGCAAAAGGCTTTACATTTAACTGAACCAGATCAGATCTCACTCAGGTTAGCAGTCAAAAAAATGGCTTTATTTATAACAAAGAAAAGACATAGCAGGCAACATATAAGAAAATCAAATCAAGCATCATTTTGAGAAAATGACTGTCCTAATCAAAACTTAGCTGATATGTTACAAGCAGTAAAATTAGGACAGTAAATGATGAAATGGGAAAAGTTAAATAATGAGTAGGACTTGTCATTGGAAGCAGACTTAAGAAGAATGATCTTGGAATGCCCACCCAAGGCTCTCATCTCAGGTTCTGAATCCGGGACCTGTCCCATCTACCCCACAACTCTGAGACTGGAACCCTCTCTCTACTTAAAAATAAGAAAGAGACAGAGCTTAGAAACAAATTTAAATCCACAGATTTAACATTTTGTAACCAATTTTCATAAAAGGATACTGACCAATTAGTAATGACTCTATTATTATTTGCTAAATATTTGAGGTGATTAAAGCATTGAGACTTACATGTGGTAGGATTGTAAGGCACTTCATTGAGTAAATTTGGTGAAATCTCATTGGTTATGTGCACATTTAATTAGTTGCCTCAGTAGCATGCTAATAATTCAAAAATGCTAAAATAATTTGGAAATTAGACAAAGTATAAGTAGTAGCAAGTATTCCTTGCTCTAAGGTCCCTTGAATATTGAGGAATCTGTCATAGGCTACAATATGAATTATCTAAAAATATCTAAAGTTAATCTGTTTTAACCCTATAGTGAAATACGAAAAAAAAAAATAACATTAAAACAATCTAGAGGATTTCCTCTATACTGAAAACTTTCTCGGAAAAGAGCAAATGACCTAAAACTCCTAGGACAGTGAATTTAAGTTGTATAATAACTGAAAAGAACATCCTTAAGCAAAGCTGATAATGAGAAAATGAAAAAAGAGCCTTGAAGATGTATTTATTTATTTTTAATAACATAAAGGTTTCAGTTTCATTTTCTTGCTAAAAAATTGTGTCTTTATAATGCTCTCAAAATGTAAACAAGTGGGAAAGACAATTTTGTACATCTTCTTGAAAGAGAAAGTCCAATCCTTAACTATATCTATTTATAATCATCATGTAGAGATGGGGAAGCAAAATTATATATAAATAGTTAGATGAGCCTAACTCAAGACAGACCCTGACTTTTATATCCCACGCTGTACTACAAGTAAACTCCAAAGTTATTCCATGTTAAATAGTATTCTTAGTATATGGGTAATCTGGATCAGGCCAGGGCAAGGTTGTAAAATAGCAACATGTACTTTCAAAAATCTTTTACTACCCATACCAAAGCCTTCTTGGACAGGGGATTAAGGCTTTCATATTTGATCATTTGTCTCCCTACCAAAACTTTCTCAGTTATCACTCATACATTACTATTGGGAGTGCAAACTGTCACAGCTCCTATGTAAGGATTTGTACATACCTATCAAAATTAAGTTGACTCAGAAATCCTACTCATGGGAATTTATCCTACTGATATTGTCCTTGAATGAAGTGATGCAATTTAAGAAGTAGTCTTTGTAGCATAGTCTGAATATCAAAAGTTCATCATAGAGGACTAGTTAAATAAACCATGGTAGAGCCATATGATGGAATACTGTGCAGCTGAGATAAAGAACAAAGAATCCATGTTTATACATATACATAGAGAAAGCTGTCCAAGGCATATTGCTAAGTGAAAAAAAGCAATATTCACAGGAGTTTTCATAAGAGAAGAAGAATATGTATTTCTAATTATTTGTGTTTGCATGAAATATCTGGAAGGACAAAGAAAAATCTTATGAAAGGGTTGTCTGTGGAAGAAGGGGGTGAGGATAGAGAAGAAAATTTTTTACTACAACCTTTCACATTGTTAGATTTTGAACCATATGAATGTGTTACTTCCTGAAAGAAGGAGGGTCTATGTTAATATGCTTAATCTGATGTTAGGTTAAAGAAGTAATGATAACTTATAACTCCTTTAAATGTATTAGTACTTAGTTAAGGGACATCTTACCTGAATTCTATTTTAGCATTTGTCCCATAAAACTTGTGTAATTTGTACAGTATTTGAATGCTTTCTGTGTGCCAGGCACTATACCAAGTGATTTCAAAGAATTTGCAATATTGCATCTGATAATAAAACAAACAAATAAACCATCTTCAAATTACAGAGGCGGAAACTCAAGCTTAGTTGTGATGTGTTCTCAATTTGTCCAACTCCAGAACTTATGGCTATATGCAATATAGAACGCATCTATATTGCATACATATTATTAAAAATAGGATTATACTTTTAAATTAAAATAGTATTTTGAGCATCATCTTCATACTATGGCAGCTATTGCAACAAAATCCATTTGAGGGAAAAAAAACAGCACTGGTTCTGGCATTCACATTAAGCATTGGATAAATAATCCATTATACAATTTAATGACCATTGTCTTATCCTCAAACTATTTCATAAGAACTTGCAACTTTGAAAACATCCTAAAGTGGATATGAAATAGAATTTTATATGAATACCTGCAAATCAATACAAATGAAGAAAAAGCTGTGGTAGATGTTTTTACCCTTAGTAAGTATCCAATTATTACAAATTTGTAAAAATATTTTTTTCAAATATGTGTGGTCCTCAGGGGTGAATAAGATTAGTAAAATTTTCATCCATCTATTTACCTGATATTTATATTTATTTTTCGTCTGCTTTGTACAAGGCTGTGTAATGTATTAGTTAAGCATAGGACTCTGGAAAAAGACTGGCTTTGTACCCCATTTATATGGATGGACTGTGTTACCTTGAGCAAGTTACTTAAATTTTTGTAACAGGATAAAATAATATTTTCTTGATAGAATTGAGGGGAGGATTAGTCAAGGTAATCCATTTAAAGTGCTTGGTACTATATCTAGCACATACTGTTTTCAATAAATAGTGTTAGCTATTAACTTAAAGTTATTTTAGAGTGGGGAATCCCAAGATGAAAAAGGTATGCATCCAGCTTGCAAAGAAATCAATTTAATAAGATGAAGGTACGAATTTCATGTAAATGATAATGTAGAAAAATGTATGATTAGAGAAAATACAATAAATAAAAGGAGCGTAATATAATAAATGTTTCTTCTAATATTTTGATATTACAAGGTAATATAGGATTAAAAGCCATGATAAATCACAGACAAATATTAGCAGCTTATAATGCAGGTCTTCAAGTTACCAGTTCCTCACCCAGCTGCAGGTGCAAAAGACTTTCAATCTGCAGGCTCTGTCCAAACTGGAATTCCTTTCCATCTATTATATATAGCCTGTTATTGATTTGTATTATCTTATACATATATAACTTATTATTGATTTGCATTATCATATATATAACATAGTATTGATTAGCATTATCTCATATTAATAAGTATAACATAGGCTTTCTAAGTGCAGAAATTGGTGTCAAACATTTTTTTGTCCCATCACAGTAGATGCCATGAGTAAATGGAGAGATGAAATAGATTCAATCATTTTAAAAAGTTAAGTATAATTGGAAGATGTAAAATCTAGGACAAGCTATTAGTACACTGGGTGACAAATTTAGTAGAGTGAAAGTAACATAAAAATATTTTCTGCAAAAATATGGCAGGTTGAACATATTTGTATAACTTTTCTCTCTCCTGAGATACAATTTAAATAAAAATAAAGTAATACAAACTATTAAAGATACTCTAAGACACAGAGGAAACGAGAGGAGACATCAAGAAAAGAATGAAAATTGAAGAAATGAGTAGTAAGTAATTTAGCTGGGGGAAGGAAATGACAATAAAGTGGGTACAAGAGGGTACATACAAAGAGTGTCAACTAACCAAGCAGAAAACCAGATGGGCTCAAGACTTGGAGGCCCCAGTATAGCTCAGCAAAAGAGTCAGGTATACAATGAAAAAATGGGACTATGTTGGAAATTTATACATGGAAAGTTAATTCCCCTCCTAATTCCATTCCCTCTTCTTTGCAGAAAATGTCAAGGGCCAGGCATCCATCATCTGGACAGAAGGCTGAATGTTTGTTCTCTGAAGGACTGGAACCAATTACAATGGCTTGACACTCACAGATATTAGGCATGTCACAGGATGGGTTAACTTCTATCTTAAGTTTGAATAGATCTCTAAAAATTGCCAGGTGGATGAGGAAAAATTCCAACATGATCAAGATAGACCAAAATAAACAAACAGAAAAATTTTTAGAAACACAAGCATTGTGTGGACCAGGAGAAAATATCAAAAGGGCTAATACCTCCAGAGAGATCAAATAACAACAACAAAATATATTGCATCTGATTTTAAAAAGAGAATAGGGAAGAATATGCTATGAAAAAGAAACAATCAGATGAAATCAACAGGAAAATTTTTCAAAAGTTTGGAAAAAAAAAGTTCTGAAAGATAGAGGATATCTCTCAGAAATCATATATATATATATATATAAAGACAGAGTTGGAAAATAGGAAAAAAAAATATGAGAGTTAGAAAATCAATCTAGGTTTCTCAGAGCCAATTAAGAGACATTTTAGATGAAAAGAATAAAAAAGAAATAGAAAATTATTATCAAGGAAAAATTACAAGGAAATTCACCAAAAATCAATAATATGATTTAAAGGGCTCAGCAGGTGTCTAATGGAATAGATGCAGAATTGTCCTCATGAAGGCACAATTAATTTCAGCTCCCCAGGGATAAGCATGTTATGAGGCCCAGAAGAAAAAGTTTACCTTTAATAGAAAAACAGGCAGAATGACACTGTATTCTCAAGAGCAACATTAGAATTTCAAAGATAATGAAGAAATATCTTCAAAATTGTGAGAGAAAATAATTTTCAACATAGATTATAAACCTAATCAAACTAATAATCACAAGCAGGGGCAAAAACTTACACTCAAGACTTCAATAAATTGGTCATATATTCATCCTTTCTTTGAAGCTACTCTTACCTGTGTTCCAGCAAGCCATAGAAATAAACTAAGATAGAAAAAGGTGTGAGATTGCATATACAGAAGATCCAAAACATAAGAACACCAATGAGAAATCCCAGGATGACAACGATGCAGGCTTAGTGAGCAATTGGTGCAGATTGGAGTACAAAAACAGACTTTAAGAGAGAAAATATTGCAATTTTGCCAAAATAAAGACTTTGGAAAAGTTAATTATACACTTTTAGTAATAATATACATGGCACAGCAAAAGTCCCCTCCCCTGGAAGAGGAAGACCAACTAAAAAGAATCTATTGGACATAATGGTCCCAAAAATTCTAAGCTGAAAAGAAAACCCAAATATATGTATGAAGGCCAGTGATATTTGACAGCTAGGGTCAGCGGATGGTTACATCTACCACTACTTAAAGAGACCTCCTAGGACTTATTAAAGATTGCCTTGTGGGTATGACTAATGAGCCAAATGTGCTTCTCCACTCTTAGGAACATCAAGTTCGAACATCCTCTCTGTTTTTCCCTAGCGAAAAAAGCATGGGCTCTGGGAGGGTAGTGGTCCTTTGAGGCAATTTTGGTACCTGAAAATGGAGAAAACTGATCTTCCATTCATCTTGGGCCTGTGAGTATCACAGAGCTGCTGAAAGTCAGTAAGAGGCTTACTAGAAACAAGGATCATAGGTGTAATCTATGATTTTCTTGACCTGGTAAAGTTACATTTTTTTTGAAAGTTTATATAATAGGTTGAATGGTGACCCCAAAAAGATATGTCCCCCAGAATCTGTGAATGTCATCTAATTTGGAAAGAGTTGCATATGCAAGTGGGTTAGGGATCTTGAGATGAAAATATCCTGGACTATGTGGCTAGGCCTAAATCTAATAACATGTTTCCTTTTGAAAGACAGAAGAGGAGAAGTTAGAGAGGCAGAAGAGAAGGCCATGTGAAGATGGAGGCAGTGATTGGAGTTATGGAGCCCCAAGGCTAGGAACACTTAGAGCTGCCAGAATCTGGAGGAGGAAAGGAAGGATTGATTCTCCCCTAGAAACTTCTGAGGGAGTGCAGCCCTGCTTACACCTTGATTTCTGCCCTACAGAACTGTGGGAGAATAATTTGTTGTTTTAAGCCACCAAGTTTGTGATAATTTGTTACAAGAGCCCTAGGAAATGAATAAAGTTTTACCATGTAATAAATGCCTAAAAGTGAGCAGTAACAGTTACTTTTCCATTTTAATTCCTAGAAAACCATCTGAAATATGCAAAAATTCAGATATATAAGGATGTTTATCACTATAAGTAATAGAAAAATTTAATGGTTTAAATGATCCAAAATATGTATACATTGCAAATTATAGAATACTAATTAATAACATGGTGAATATTTATATATTGTCAGGTGAAAAATCAGGTTATTAAATAATACTCATAATATACAAAAGATTTATGAAAAGTAAAATATGCATACAAATATTAATATGGAAAAAAAAAACAGGATAATTTCCAAAATGGTGAAATAATAAATAATTTTTATATTTTTGCATGCTTCAAAGCATCTTAAAATTTGTCTATAAGGAGTATATATTTTACACATGAGACAAAAGTTTTGTTTCCTTTTTCAGTCTTTTAGGTTACACAGATAAGAGAGAAAGAAAAATCCAAGCTAATCCTGGTTATTTCCAAAAGTTATATCTGAGCTTCCTAACTTCTAGGGAAATGAGAAAAATCCAATAAAGTATAGAGCTTTCACTGTATATACATAATACATAACACAAATATCTTGAGAGTTTTGACAATAACTTATCATGGGACAACAAATAAAAGAGACCCAAAACAGCATAATGACAATATTTATGACAGTGGACTTAAAAAATAATTGCAGATGACCACATTCAAGATGGCAGAGTCAGATGCTACAGGGTTTGATCCCTCCACAGAAACTTTGAACAAACACAAGAACTGGCAGAAACATCTTTCTCAAAGTTCCAGAAAACAGTTATAGGGTTCCAGTAATGGGGTAAGTACTGAATCAAGAAAAAGGCTACTTAAAATTTGAATGCTCTTTTGGTGCCCTGGCTGGCAACTCCCCAATTCCATCACCTACTCAGCATGTAGCCAGCCCAGCTCCCACTGAAGATCCCTAGTCTTGGTTACAGAGGGAGGAGAGTGCCCCTCATATCTATACTGGCAGCAAGAATATCTGGCCCAATCTGTCTGATGGTGGGCTGAGGGACTCACCTTCCAAGAACTTGCCTTACATATAGAAGGCAGTTCATTGATCTCTCCTACAAAAGATTGTGAGAGAGTAATCAAGTTGTGGCTGCCTGCAGCAAGGGATTACTGGCTGTAGGATATATAGTACAGTGCCTGAGGCTGTGAGGAAACTGTTTCCTATGGAAGTGAGGACATTCAGAATCTTGCAAATGTGGAAATTCCCGAGGCCACACATGCATGCCCAAAGCAAGACTCAAGCCCAGAGAGGACCAGGGAGGACCCTACACTTTGGCCTAGAGCTACTCTCTAAACTGATTGTATGAATAAGCCCTGAAAGTAAGCACTTGCACAGGTCCATCTACAAAGACTGGGAAAGATGTTTTTTTATTCCCTCTGCTGATGCTGCATTTTTTTTTTTTTTTTTTTTTTTTTAGCTCCTGGTAATCAAGGAAAGCTCTGTCATATCACTAGCTAAATACAAGCTAAAGGAACAGATGTCTCAGAGTCTCAATTCCAATGATAACACATTAAAATATCAAAATATCCAGGTTTCAACAATACACACACACACACACAAACAGGAAGTGATGACCCAGACAAAGCATAAAATTAAAGCATTAGAAACCATCAATGAGAAGGACCAGACCTGAAATGTGCCAGAAAAAGACTTTCAACTAATGGTTCTAAATATGCTCAAAGAACTAAAGGAAATCAGGAAAATGACAGATTAAGATCAACAGAAAGAGAAATTATGAAAAGGAACCAATCAGAGCTGAAGACCACAGTAACAGAAATTAAAAATTCCCTACAAGGGCTCAACAGCAGATTGGAGCTGGCATAAGAAAGAATCATAGAACTTAAAGATAAGGCAATGGAAATCATTCAGTCTCAGGAGCAGAAAGAAGAAAAAATGAAGAAAAGTGAACAGAGCCTTGGTGCAGACACTGTCAAGCATACCAATATACACTTTTTGAGAGTCCCAGGAGGAGGAAGAAAAGAGAGAAAGGAGCAGAGAAAATATTCAAAGAAATAATGGCTTAAAACTTCCCAAATTTACAAAAACATGAATGTACACAACAAATATTCAAACAGGATAAACCCAAATATATGCATGCCTCTGGCATATTATAATCAAACCATCAAATGCCAGAGATAAAGAGAAAATACTGAAATTCCCAAGAGAGAAGCAACTTGTCACGTATAAGGGAACCTCAATAAAATTGTGCCTATTTCACATTGGAAACCATGGAGGCAGGAAGGCAGTGAAATCACTTATTTAAAGGGCTAAAAGAAAGAAATTTCTATATCCAGCAAAACTGTCTTTCAAAAATGAGAGAGAGGTTAAAACATTCCCAGATAAACAAAAGCTGGGAAAGTTCATAACCACTTCCCCATCCTACAAAAGTTGCTAAAAAGAATCTTACAGGTTGAAAGGAAAGGACAATAGACAGTGATAGGTCAAAGCTGCAGGAAGAAAGTTTGTCAGCAAGGGTAATGACATGGGTAAATATAAATGCCAGTACTATTGTATTTTGTTTTGTAACTCCACTTTTCACTTCCTACAGGATCTAAAAGTCAAATGCATTAAGGTAGTGAGAAAGCAGTGGTTTGGTACACATAATTTATAGACATGTAATTTGTGACAAGAACTACATAAAGGTAGAGAGATAGGTATAAGAACATAGTTTGGGTATACTATCAAAGTTAATTTGGTATCAAATCAAGGGATTGTAATATATTTAGCATATTAAATTTAAGGCCTATAGTAACTACAAAGAAAATATCAAAGAATATGCAAGCTCATAGAAACAGAAATTAGATTACAGGTTGTCAGGAGCAGGGGAACAGGGAGTTAATGCATAATGGGTGTATGGTTTCTGTTTGGGGAGATGGCAAAATTTTAATATTGGAAGTTGGTGACATTACCACAGTATTTTGAATGTGATTAATCCCACTGAATGGTATGATTGGGATGGTTGAAATGGGAAAGTATTTTGTATATATGTTCCCACAATAAATAAAAGAGCAACTGAAAAAACAATGACGATTAAATGCAATACATGATCCTGGAGGGGATCTAGCAAGGGAAGAGAAAAGGCTCAAAGGACATATGAAAAAAAAATGGAATTTAGAATGTAAGCTTTATATCAATGTAAGCTTTATATCAATGTTGAATTTCTTGAACTTGATAACTGTACTTAAGGTGGTTACATAAGTGAGTATCCTTGTTCTTAGGACATGTAATTGGCAATATTAAGTGTTGAAAGAGGAGGATGTATACAACCTACATTCAAGTGTTCAGAAAATGAATTGATAAATACAGAAAGATATAAATAGGTGGATGAATGGATGGATGGATAGATAAGACAGATAGATAGATACAGCAAACATGAAAAAATGTTAATATTGGTGGATCTGGTTATCTGGGGTGATAGGGGTATATTGGAATTCTCTGTATGGGGTTTGTATTATTGTAACTGTACCGTAAGTTTGAAAGTATCTCAAAATAAAAAGTTTTTAAAAATTGCATTTCGTATACTAGTGACTCTGACATGTATTGGCCTTTGGGAAGAGACATAGCATAATATTTTATAAAGGAGATGCTACAGAGGTCAAAGTTAAGTGCCTTTTGCTTTTCTTGGTTAGACTCTGCAATTGTCATGGACATAATATGAAATTCTAGTTTTGTAAAGTAAATGCTATGGAAGGCAAGTTAAGCATTAAGTTGCTTTGTTTTCTTATGAGCTGGTATAATGTGGGAAATGGGCTTGAATGATCTTGAGCCACAAATGGTTAACATGTCCTATAGATGAATATTTCACTTATATGGTAGTTTGAGGTTTTATGGACCCTAGAAAAGATCATGTCCTTAGAGCTAATCCATTCCTGTGGATGTGAACCTATTATAGGTGGGACCTTTTGATTAGATCACTTCAGTTAGGGGCTTTTGATTAGATTACTTCAGTAAGGTGTGACCCAGGGTAGATCTTAATCCTCTTACTGGAGTACTTTATAAATGGAAAGACAAGCTGCAGGAGCTCAGAGAGGAACCTACAGAAGCTGAGAAAGCCAGAGGAAGCCAGAAGCTGAAAACTATACCCAGAGGAGAAAGGAGAGACAGAAGTTACCACCATTGTGCCCTGCCATGTGACAGGAGTCCAGGATTGCCAGTGGCCAGTCTTTGGGGAGAAAAGCATCACATGGTGAAGCCTTGAATTGAACACTTTTCTCAGTCTCAGAGCTTATAAGTTAATAAACCCCCATTGTAAAATCCAACCCATTTCTGATATATTGCTTTCAGCAGCCTTTAGCAAACTAAAACAACCTATATATCAGATGATCCCTGTTTTATTAAAGTTCTGACAACTTTAACCTTGTTTTAAAGAGAAAATGAAGGTAAATACTACAATTGTGAGGTTTCTAGAAAGTTCCGATTTTTTTCTTTTATAAAATGGACATAGTTTTATTGTGTTTTCTGATTATACAATTAATGTATTTACTACAAAATTCGGAAAATAGAGAAAAGTGGGAAGTAGGAAGTAAATCACCAATAATCCTACTAGCCTACTGTTATCATTTAAGTATACACAACATTTAGTTGTTAACATTTATATTTATGAACACATGTAAATATTAATATGAATTTAAATATTCATAAAATACACATAAAAGTTATATATGTTAACATACATGTATATACAAAGTGATAACATAATATGTGAAATGAAACATGATTTTTCACCATAAAATATATCATGAACTTATTTTCCAGGTAAACAAGGGATAACTACATCATATGTAATGGTTAGGAGAGCTGGAGTATGTTTTTGATTGAAGAATGTGTTCTAGGTATTCTTCCAGATGCCAGTTCCAGATACCAGTCTTGTAGATAAAAATAATGATGTTTAATCATGAAAATAAAAGGACATTATATGGTCTTCTTACCATACAGTAATTATTTTTAAAGGCATTATTTATAAGTAGTGAAATATTATTTTTACAGCTATATACATATATGTATGATGTGTATGTATTGATGAACATAGAGACTATACATCTGTGTATGAATGATTATGTGTGCACATACACGAGTCCTTTTGCAATTTGCGTTTTGTTTAATTCTGTGTGAAAATCCTGTTAATGCTTGGGATTAAATAGACAAACTGGCACAAAGGCTTCCCTCAGGGTACTCCTTCCTCCTGCCAAAGGCACTGGTTTATTGGCACAACTATCTAAGACTCACAATCAGCATCCATTATGTGGGTAGCATCTCTCCCTTTGAATGACACTTACCATCTTACCTGATTAGCATGTTATACTCCATAGTTTTAAAGGCTTTCTTTTCTTTCTAAGCCACTTTAAGAACAATGATAAAAAGTAGGAATGTAGATGAAAAATATCCTGCCTCTCAAAGCTGCAAATTCAACTTCAAGGGCTTTATTTTAGCACATTTCAGAACTGTCTGATTGACTACTCTATACACTAAAGAACGTATGGCAATTGAGGTCAATCATGCTGAACTAAAAGGAGTTACAGAAAGAAAAACTTTTGATGTAGGTTTCAACTGTAAGAGATAAATACTATTATTCTACATTAAAAAGCAGTGTTGTTGTTTTTTTTGTCTCAAATCTTAAAGAAAATATTACCCTGGAAATTCTTTTGAAAAATGCTTATTATACTGACTGCATTAAACAAAGCTCTGTAAGTATAATACTTAATGTACCTTTGTAACTCTTACATAACTTTCTTCATAGGTTCAAATATGACCTTGCATGGTGGATCCATTCTAAGCAATGGACAACCAGGCTGAGGTTGGAAAACATCAATGGCATCATTTCTGAGTTTGTTGATAGTAGATTCATTTACAAAGTATTCTGATCATAGTTTTCAGTAAAAGATGATTCCCAATCTTTTTAATATTGTGGCACATGTAAAAAATATATAACATTTGGATCACAAGACTATAGGTTACTGTCAGCCACAGGATCTCCCTGATCATGTGCAGCATGACAAGTGGCATGGCCCACTAGTGAGGAAATTTTGTTCTGCAGGGATATTTATATTGCAGTGAATTTAGAGTGCTTTGTCAACAGTTGATCAGTATAATGGCAGTTTGGAAAAGAGTTCTGTTATTCACCAAAACAAATTTCATGTGAATGAAACCACAAAATAATTAGAGGCATATATTGGGAATAACTTTAAAACACTGGGCTGTGAAAAGGTTTTTCAAAGCTTAACCTTAAACTAGAATCCTACAAAGGCAAAAGTTAAAAAGCTCAACTATATAAAAATTTTAAACTTACATACTTCAACCAAAAAAAGTTATAATCCATAGAAGAGAAAAAAAATTAATAAGCTTTATATATAAGCACATAAGACAAACACATCAGTAGAAAAATGGATAAATGAAGGTGATCAGAAGTGGAAAACAAGTGGCCAATAAAAATTCGTTAATAAAGAAAAGGAATAAATAGACCTTGTCATCAATGATCATATAGGATGCCAATATTCAAACCTATCAAAGATTTTGGAAAACAGATACTCTCAAACTTAACTGTAATATTATTAATTATTATGATTTTCAGGAGGGCAACTTCCCAATGTATATCAAAAGTCTTATATAGCTATATACTCTTTGAACTAGCGATTTGACTTATATTCCTGGGAGGACTTGGAATGATATACATAGTAATTTATATATGAGAATATTTTTGAAAATGAAAAATTTGAAACAATTGAAATATAGAAAAATAGAAAATTGGGTAAATAATAGATGGTCATTAGAGATTGAATTATGTCCTCCTCAAAAGATTTGTACAAGTCCTAACCCTGAGTCTCATGAAAGTCTCATGCTGTTTCTATCTGGAAACAGCAACTTTGAAGATGTTATTAGCTAAGATGAGGCCAAAGTGGATTAGGGTACTACCTAATCCAATATGACTGGTGTCTTTATAAGGAGAGGAAATTAGGACACAGTCAGAAGGAGATAGTTGAGAAAGAGAGAGAGAGAGAACGCGCCATTTAGAGGCAGAGATTTGAACTATGCCACAGGCCAAGGAAAATCATGGTTTTCCAGCCACCACCAAAACCCTATAAATATTAGGGGAAGCATGGCCTGCCACCACTTTGATTCAGACTCCTCACCTCCAGAAATGTAGACATATATTGTTTTCAGCCATCCAGTCTCTGATTCTTTGTCATGAAAGCTCCAGAAAACCAGGACAATGATATAGCGACAGGCTGGAATATGATTCAATCATTAAAAATAATAATATAGAATTGTATTTATTAATATTGAAAAAGAGTTTAAAATATCTAAAACATTTCCATTTTGTATGACTATGTATTATATAAATACAGGGAGATGTAAATATAAATATAGGAGATAAAGATATCTTAATAAGCAGTCTGATAATTTATACACCAATATATTAATAGTAGTTTGGGTTTGGAGCTTTTTACTTTATTATCTTTATTTGAGTTTTCTAATTGAATACTCAGAACATGTGCTTCTTCTTTAAAATAAATAAACAAATAAAAGCTTTTGCTTTCTTCTTGAGTAGTATAAGATGGCAGATTAGCTGATTTTTTTAAATAGGCTACTGGACATTATACATGATAATAATTTTTTTTAATTACCTCAATACTTATGGTTTGGCCATTACTTAATGAAGCACATCTAAAATCAAATTTTGATTAGTCAAGTCCTTTAATTAACTATGATTATTTCTGACATGCTCTTATAAGCATCAGGCAATTTTTGAATCTACAATATGAAAAAGTCATAATTGATTTCATAATGATCCCATTCAATATTTATTGTGGATGTATTACATATGAGGCATTGTGTTATGTATTACTGGGATAAATGAAGAAAAAGACATGGCCTCTAGCCTCAAAAGATTTATATACTGGCAGAAGAGATACTACATGCATAACAAGGCAGAAGGTGATAAGTGCCATGTAAGAGTTTCCAATAAAATGAATTCAGGGAAAGGAAAGACAATTTTCTGGAATGACCTACAATAAATATAAAATTAAATTATTTTTCATAAATTATACTTACTAAGGCAAGAGATAATACTTAGTCATTTTAGGAACTCTGCAGCAAAACACTTATATATTACAGAATTTTCTGTTTGCCTTCCATTATTCAGAAAATTAAATGACCAGAACATCTCATTCCCCCAAATTCCAGCTAATTAAAGCTTTACTTCTAAGGGCAAAGGAAAATATTTTCTCCATCATTAGGTTTAGTTTTATTGTTCTTAATTTCATCTTATTATCTAGAGCAAGATGAGTTAATGGTGTCCTTTATAATTATTTCTATACATTTAGGCTAATTAAAATATGTTTTCAAACATATAATCTTTCCATCTAAGAAATAAAAATATAGCAGCGCCATAGAAGGGAATAGTCAATTATTTTTCCTAATATCATTTAGCCTGAACAGATTACATGAATAAAAGGAATAAATTTTATAGCAAAAAAATTTTGCAAGTACACTACCAAAATAAGAATAATATGACACGTGTCATATTTTCAATTGAAAATTTCATTTTTATTGAGCACACACGTGTGTGTGTGCACATCTGTACATAGATAAGTTTTCTTCTTTATAATCAAAAAATAAATTTTTAATGTGGTAATGAAGTTAGTAGCTAAAATACTAATAGGAAGAACAAAACAAAATGAAAACATTATCATGACAAAAAGTACACCAACTTCTCTTGAATTCCAATTAATGGTGACAATTTTGTGTAAAAGCTCAAAAGACTTGGATATAGTTTGTTGTAGTTTTTCACTATTGCACCCCAATGAAAGTTAAGAGCCAAAGACATATAATTGGTAATATTTCCTCAGTGTATGAATGTGCTAGTGCCAGGATATTTTAACAAGTCTGAAATCTTAAAGTAGAAGGGACTTTCAGAAATCACCAACTTCTCATCCTATGCTGATATTCACTACTCTTATTTTGTTGGATGCTATCAAGTTCTCTGATAAATTCTTTCAGGATCTGGAATGTAAATTAACTGGATCAGAGCATTTAAAGGGAATTATGGGAAAGACTTCTGATTCACCAAAAGAAATTTCAAGTGAATTATCCTTTGTCAGAGATCCTCTTTAGATAAGAAATACTATTTTTCTACTATTTTCAATTTTAAGACCCTTCATTTTTGTGAAGTTGATGGAATAGCTTTGATTTTATTTTTCTCCAATTATCTTCCTGGATAATGACAAGCATTTTATCTAGAGATTGTTTATCCTCTTTAATGTTCCATAAGGTAATATTGTTTCTCCTGAGACTTTTCAACTTTCTCTCTTTGGTTGGCATTGGAAGTATATATAACTGTTAATATCTCAGACAGAAATTGGTGTTCAGAATTAGCAGGAGGCAGTTTCTTTAGATATCATAAATCCTGCTTGGATAGAATTTATTGAATGTAATGATAAGACAGAATTTTCACCCTTACAGACTTTTGTTTCAGAAATTTCAAAATAGTGCTTACAATCTGTAATGGTTAGGCTAATGTGTCAACTCGGCCAGGTAATTGTGTCCAGGTGTTTGTTCCAACAAGCACTGGGCTAATTGTAATACAAGAGCATTTATGGACTTCAATCACCAGTGAGTTTACTGTGTGGATGGCTGATTACATATGCATCAGTCAGGGAGATTACATCATCAATGGGTGGCGCTTTTATCCAATCAGTTGAATGACTTAAAAGGGGAAGTGATTTCAACATTCAGAGAGAATTTCCCAGCTCGTCACTGGACAGGCAACTTCTCCCAGAAACTCATCAACAGCCCTTGGTCGGACTTTCATCGGAGCCACTGGTTTGCAGCCTGCCTGTGGAGCCTGGACTTGTGCATCCCCACGGTTGCGTGAGAGACTCTTTTAAAATCTCATATTATTGACAGATATCTCCTGTTGATTCTGTTTCCCGAGAGAACCCTGACTAATACACAATCTTGGTTTAACATTTTGGCTATTCTGCTCTTATTTGAATTAACATCTTTATAAAAAATTCCTCATATTTTCAGGTAGGAGTAAGGAAACTACTGCTTATGAGTCAAAG
Organism: Cabassous unicinctus; assembly: GCA_029593785.1. Taxonomy (NCBI): domain Eukaryota; kingdom Metazoa; phylum Chordata; class Mammalia; order Cingulata; family Chlamyphoridae; genus Cabassous; species Cabassous unicinctus. The sequence continues at coordinate 4,307 of JAQZBX010006556.1, read as the reverse complement.
CTGGTTGACCACCTCTGTAGATAAAGTTTATTTGGAACACAGTCATGCCCGTACGTTTATTATTGTCTATGGCTTCTTTCCTGGCAGGGTTGAGTAGTAGCAACAGAGACTGGATGGCCCACAAGGCCTAAAATATTTATTATCTGGCCCTTTACAGAAAAAGTTTCTGACCCCTGTTCTATGGTCAGACAACTCTTTTTAAAATCCACTTAGGAAATTTGTATATGTTCTTTCTCCTTTTTGTTTTCCTTAAGGTGTGTGAAATTTATAAATATGTATGTGCATGTGCATATATATATTGGTAATATATATTTATATATACTTAAGTAAGAGACAATTAAAAATTAAGTGCATAAGATGAACAGCATTCATGAGAGTGTGACATTCAGGAATGTTAGTCAAGGACTGCGTTATTAAATTGTTGGTTACTGAGAATCTCAAAAAAAGCAATAGCAAATCAGGAACTTGTCATTTTCTTTCAAGACTATTTGAAATATCTTTTTTCTAAATATCTGAGGAATAAATGGATGGTGAGTCAAAATGTTGAGCCCTCTCCAACTACTTTTTTATTAGAGAAATTGTGGGTTCACAAAAATTCATGTATAAAATACAGAATTCCCATATATTACCTCATTATTAACACCTTGCATTGCTGTGGTATATTTCTTACAATTTTTAAAAGAACAATGTCTTCAGAATGTTTTCTCTATATTGAGATATTTTCAAAGGATAATAGCATGCTTTACATATTTCTCCATACACAGACTATTAGTGCAAGAAAGACACTTAAAACTGATAAGAAAGACTAGTCCTTGAATGAGTCACCAATGTTACATAAATTATATTAGTCACTATGGAACATGAAACAGTACCTTCTAAAAAGAATAAGGCAGAGAAAAGAATAGGAGAGGTCCAGTTTTTCTGACCTAACATCTGTTTGAAAGTAAAATTAGAATATATGAGGGGGAAAAAACACTTTATTATGGTTTTAAGCAAAACCTTTTATTTTATTTTACAAGTATTTTTATTAACACAGATTAATGTATGAGAATGAGTGTGAGTGTGTGTGTGTGTGTGTGTGTGTGTGTACATATATACCAGTCAAATGGTAAACCTAGCATAGAAACTATTTCTAAGTAATGTTTAGCATATTCTACAAACATTGGTCAAATAATAGGATACCTGTTTGTCCTCATATTTGTCTACATCATCTAGGTTATAGCCAGACTCAATGCTGGTATAAAGAAAGGTCTAGGACAGCAAACTAACCCATGCTTGTTCTTTAATTCACATTATGCCTTTCTATAATTTTGTTCAATTTCATTTGAAAGAATAAAAAAGGAATACCTAATTACATTAAATGCTCAAAGAAAAATCTTTGAAGTAGAATTAAACAAAAGTTGAAGTATTTCAGTGAAGAGCAATGTTTTTCTGACAAGTGAATATCTCTCAGCTACTCAAGCTCTTAAACATTACACCATTTTCCATCTAAATAATGTCAGTTTTGTCATGTCACTTTTATTCTTGGCATTTCCATTTCAATAATGTTTGCTTTGGCTCGGCCTATTAACACTTACACTTAAATTGGTGCCAGTCTTCCCCAGACTATGGAGGTACTTGATAGGATATCTTGAAAAAATGTAAAGGAATTAATTTTAAAACACACATTTCCAACAATCCTAAGAATACCAGATATTCTATAACTTCCAAAAACTAATTACAATACCTGGATTATATACTATTTCTGCTACATACACACAATCTCCCAAGTAAACTTTTTTATTAAAATTCATATTTAGATTGATTAAATTATTTAGACACTTTAAATACATTTAAGAATATGTTGTGCAAATAATTCCAAAAATTAATAATGACATGTGGTGTGGATTCCAGAGAGACTTAATGTTTATGATCCTCATGGACAATTATTCAGGCTAGAGATCACATATGAGAAACATGGTGAATATGGACAAAGAAAAAAGAGTTTGGTGTAGTAACCTGTGTTATGTCACTCACATTATTTCTAAACTAGCTACCAAAGGAACTTTTGCCACATCTAAAAATTTTGATTCTCAGGAACTGTAGTGAGTGAGTGAGGTTCTCCTTCTTTGGGAACCTATGTAAGGATTGTACCCCCTGGAGTTTGGGAGTGGGGATAACTCCCTACAAAACCTGAAAATTGCTATACTAGCATCAGAGAAATCTGAAGGATGAATGTAGACTTTGAAAACCAATGGAACTTATCAATCATGAAGCCAGTAATGGTGAAGGAATAAGGAGAAATGCCAGCTGGGCAGCAAAATCTTCCAAGGCACTGATATATGAGCCTGAACAAAGAACACTGAACAAGAGATGGAGATAAAGGCTCCATGAATCCTAGAGGAGAACCATCTCATTAGCCTCTCTCCTTTAAGAAGAAAGGGATTTGGGAAACTGGGATTCTTGCACCCTTATCTGAGAAGCACAGTAAAGCTAATATGTTACTCTTTTCAGATTGTCTCCAATCTGATCTGATCTGGTCTGTCATGGGAAATTAGGTTTATATAATATTTTGAAATTTTTAAAAGTGATTTTGACATAATCTATTTTTATTCCCACAGTAACTTTTATAAGGTAGATAAGGTGATAGTATTAGTATTATGATCCTCGTTTTGCAGATTGTAATAACAAACAAACAAAACAAATTGAGGCTCAGAGAGTTAAAGAAATTGGCCAGTTGAAACAAGACCACTAAGTTGTAGAGCCAGGATCATTCTTTCTAGGCATACACCTATGAATAAACTTGTGATCCCTGCATTGCTTATTGCTGTCCATTCTTAACCAACATGTTTGGTCAAAGACAGGACATATTAAGGCAACTGACAACTTAATTTTGATGTAGAACTAGTCTACACAGGCAAAGAGCACCATTATTAAGAACAGCAATTAGGAGTTCTGCTGTCTTAGCAGACAGACACACAATAAGGTTTTCTACCCTTTTTTCCATATGACAAAAAGCAAAGAAATGTTGGGCACCTGTGGATCCACCCCCATCCCTCAATAAGATAGGAGGAGGCTGGTGTTTCCTCAACCTCTCTGGGCAACAGCAGGCACTTTTAGCCTACACGGATTAAACTGTTGGGCGCCTTTGGTCCCATCCCCACCCCCTAAAGGGCAGAAGGGACAGTATCCTTCAGCCTCTCAGGACAACTGCAGCTACATTTGGCCCACACAGATTAGATTATTGGGCACTCCAGAGGGTCCATCCTCATCCCTGGCAGGGAAGAAGGGGGTGGTGGTGCTATGTCAGTATACCTGGGCAACTGAGGGCATTTTGGACCTGCACAGCATAGATTGCTGCCCACACATGCAGATCCATCCCACCTCAGGCAGGGGCATGAAGCTTCATCAATCGCTCCAGGCAGCTACAGATGGTCTTGGTATGCACAGTTTGGATGACTACAGTCAGCTATGGCTCTGTCCCTACCCATGGCAGAGGAGAAAGTTGGGAGAAGCTTCATCAGTTCCTGAGTCAACGTGGGCAGCTTCAGGCTCCACAGCTTAGAGTAAAAACTACACCCGCAGCTCATACCAGCAAGGGAGAAAGGGCAAGGATGTCCTAAACTAAAGAGAGAAACTTTGCCCAGAATAAATACACCTAGTAAGTCAGATACCAAAACACCAACAAAAAATTACAATACATACCATAGCCCAGTCAAAGGAACAGGAAAAGCCTCCAGATGACATAAAAGAGTTGAGAAAATTAATCATAGATGGTAAAACAAGGCTCCTTAATAAATTCATTAAGATGGCTAAAGAGATTAAGGATATTAAGAAGACACTGGGTAGGCACAAAGAAGAATTTGAAAGCATACATAGAAAAATAGCAGATCTTATGGGTTTGAAAGGTACAATAAATGAAATTAAAAATACACTGGAGGCATATGTAACCGTTCGGGAATTTGATGTAATTATGAATTCCAAAAATATAATTGGATCATGCCTGTAATCTAATCTGTTAATCTGGGCATGATTGAATTATGATTAGGGCATTTACTGGGCCATGTCAGTCAGTAGGGCGTTGAGCCCCACCCCCTGGAGGGTGGGGAATTGAATATAAAAGGCAAGACAAAGAACAGAGGAGAAGCAGTCTTTGAGAAGCAGCTTTGATGTTGGAAAGAAGGCCCCAGGAGAAGAGAAGTGAACCATTCGCCTGATCGCCTACAGCTGACCTTGTGGAGGAAACAGGAGCTAAGCCCGGAGAGAAATGCAGCCCCGGGAAGAGAGGAAGCCAAGAAGCCTGAACCCTGGGCAAATGTCGGCAGCTG
>JAQZBX010006555.1:23911-52931 GCA_029593785.1 Cabassous unicinctus | reverse complement strand
GTGTCTCCTATTGTCTCTCCTCTGTGTCTCTTTTTGTTGTGTCATCTTGCTGCACCAGCTCTCCATGTGGGCCAGCACTCCTGTGTGGGCCAGCACTCTGTGTGGGCCAGCACTCTGCATGGGCCAGCTCTCTGCTTGGGCCACCTCGCCTTCACCAGGAGGCCCCAGGATCGAACCCTGGACCTCCTATATAATAGACAGGAGCCCAATCACTTGAGCCACATCTGCTTCCCATAAGTTATAAATTTAAATAACAATAAATATAGAGTTTTATTTTTGTAATTTTCTCTTATGGCTTCTTTTGGTTAAATTCTTAGAAGTGAAATTCTGGGTTACAGCATATGCTGTTGTGCCATTATTTTAATTTTTGCTGAAGTTAAATCAACCAGGATGAGAATTGCATCAAGGTCATTTTAGAGATAATAACAAAGCCATAACCCTGAATAAAAGGTGACCATGCAAAAACAAATCAATGAAACCTTTTTAGTTAAGGTAAGTGACTGTGGAGGTTCAGGGTGGTTTATTGAATATTATGGTAATTGACTTATTTCTAGCTACAGGGAGATGGAAATATATTCTGGGCTTAGGAGGAACATTGATGAAAACCTGGGAACATTGTCTTCTTTCTACTGGAGGAAAAATAATTTTTCTTAGAATGAATAATTCTTTATATCTATAGAATCATAAAATCCCAAAGTACATGCAGACCTAGGCATAATTTTTGTCATCCTAAGTGGATAATACAATAGTATAGCTATACTGGAAGAAAGGAGAAGACATCAACTGTATGTTTGGATCTGATGGAAGCAGCTTACAGCAAGCATGAGAGAATGACAACACAGTTTGATAGAGGGCAACAGTGAAGATGGGGAAGCATTGGATTCCTCTAGGTTCTTGGCTATGCTGCATAAATGAATTTAAGAGCACACCAGTTTACTTAGGCCAGTAAAAAGAATTTTTTCTGGGGAAAGTACAGAGCTTGCTGAGAAATGGGAGAGAAAGACAAAAATACACACCAAGATTTGGTGCGGGCTGCTCTAGGCAGAGAAAGTGAGCTCTGCTTCATGTGGTTACTTCTTAAACTGTTAATTATTCCTCCCCCTTGCTAATGATAAGAGGATGGGCCCCAGCTGTTATTGGTTACCCCACCAATGGTGGGGGCCAATGGTGAGGCCTGTTTGGAATACCCGAGGCCAAGGGGAGGTCCTGAAAAGAGAAACTGGGATGTCAAGGTTAAACTCAAGGTCTCAGCAAGGTCTGTCGGCCATGTTGTCTGTCGGCCATGTTGTCTGTCGGCCATGTTGTGGCTCATCTTCTCCTTGTTTTCCTATACTGACCTGCCTCAACAGTAACACAGTCTGCTCAGAGAGGATATGGAAGGTACTCAATTTTTCCATACTCAATTTTAATCCTAAACTTTCTGTGCCTCTAGTACCTTACCAGACTTCTACCAGAAAGGAGCAAACTAAATGTCCAGCATTGGAAAATGGGTTAAATACATTATAGACATCTATGCAATCAAAGATTACATAGATTCCCCAACTGCCAACCCAACCACAGCAGTCTTTTACCAAACAGCAACAGTCCTCTACTTCCCATCAGTGCCCAGATCCTGGGTACAAGCAGAGGTCCTACAACTCTCTCAGAGGCAATCACCTCCCTACACCTGCACCACTGAAGGGGTCTTTCTCAGGTCTCCTGCTCTGTGTAGGTTATGTGCAATATGAGCCCTGGGACATCTTGTCTATAGTTAAAAAAAAAAACAAAAACAAAAACAGAAACAAAACCAAAAACACTCTTGGGGAGCAGATGTAGCTCAAGTGGTTGAGCGCCTACTTCCCACATGGGTTCAATCCCCAGTGCCTTCATAAACAAACAAACAAACAAAACAAACAAACAAACAAACAAACAAAAAACAAGCAAACAAATGAAAAAAAAACAACTCAGGGGAGACGGTAGCTGATGTGGCTCAGTGGTTGAATGCCTACTTCACACATACGAGGTCTGGGGTTCAATCCCCCACCCATTACCTCAAAAAACCAAAAACAAAAACTCTCAAAGACAAGATATGTCAAGGGAACTCAAGAGTCAATTTGAACTGGTTCCCACTGCCCAAAGTTGGGAAAATTTCAACATCTAAAAGGATAACTGGAATAAATTGAATAAACATGAAATATCTTTTAATTCATGAGTTCTTGAGAGTATAAACTAACAAACAAAAAGAAAAAGCAAATATATGAATGCTAATTGGTTACCATAGAAAGAAGGTATAGAAACAGCTCGTTATTTTGAAAAGTGATTAATAAAGGAAAAGAATCATGCATTTATCCTGCCTTTCCTATATTGCACAATCAAATAGAAGATGCTTAAATTTAAAGTATTCCCGCTGATAAATGAAGAAAGAATGTTAGAATTAGGAAGTCACCGTTTTGTAACTCACAATAAATTAATGAATGTAGACATCGAGTGTCAATAGTACACTTACTTCTACTATGTCCTTACAAATAACATAGGGGAAAAATGGAGATTGATAACTGGCAATCATCTAATGTATAAGGAGGAAGCAATAAAGCAAAAAAAGAAGAAAAATTTTTTTCACAAACCCCCAGATGGCTTTATTCCACGTCGGTGTGGGGCGCACAGCGCCACCTGCACCTCTCGGGCTCCTGAGGATCTGCTGCGGGCGCGAGACCGTGGCCACGTTCAGGCCCGGGGCAGCGAGTGGGCAGACCCGGGGGCCCAGGGCAGGGGACCCAGAGCCAGGAGGAATGCACTGCCATCGCGTCCCCCACAGGAAGGGGCAGTCGCACTTTGGCACCCCCGGCACTGGCCAAACCGGCTGGCTGAGGACATGGACCATCCATCACCGCGGCCAGGTCGGTAGCCCTCGCGGGTCTCCCAGGGCTTGTGCTTCGACTCCACTGCCCCGGGCAGCGTTCTCAGAGACCCCAAGTAGGCGGGAGGGACAGGTAGAGACCACACCCCGGCAGGCGGGAGCAGCAGGAGCGCCCCCCGCGCCACTCGCGCCCCGACCTTGCCCAGGTTCCCCACGGCTGAGCTCAGGCTGAGTCCACCGATCAGGGCCATCCCCGCAGGCAGGAGACAAGGGCGGCCAGGCCTCACTGTCCTCCACAGGCTGTCTCCGGGGAGGCTGTAGGGCAATAAAGCAAAATTGTAGGACAGATTATTATTATTTTTTAAAGATTTATTTTATTTAAATAAATCTAGCTGTATGTTCATCTTCCTTTCAGGACTCACCAGGAATCCAGCCTGGGACCTCCCATGTGGTAGGCGGGAGTTCAATTCCTTGAGCCACATCTGTTTCCATGTAAGACAGATTATTAAGGTCAAGGTCAGAATTCCTGTTCAGAGCTATGATAGTTTTAAAATCTGGTATCAAAATTCTTGGATATTCCTCCTCTTGAGAGGTAGGGGTTGTTCTCAGTATAGCAGGGAGCCATGTAAAATGACAGGTTCCCATCAACCTGAGAGGGATACATCAGAAAGAAAGACTCCGACAAGTCCAGCTTGGCAAGCAAAGAGCATTTAATAGGGGGCTCACATGGAGCCTTGCCCTCAATGGTCTGGGTGGGATATCCTCTCTTGGACAGTACAAGCTTGGTTGTGGCCTACATCCTCATCCGTGTCAGCAGGTGGAAAGCATGGCACTTTCAAATCTGTAGCCACACTTGCCACAAGGCAAGAGGGGTCTTTGACACTATATGTCTACATACGAATGGGGAGGGCATGTGAGGGGGGAGCAAGATTAAAAAAGTGCAGTGCTCAAGAAAGATAATCAAGGACTGGACATTCATAGTGCTTCCCAGCAAGGCAGAAGTTATATTTTCTCAGTAGCTACATTAAAATGAGCATTTACAATGTTTTTCAGTAGGGCTGAAGTTATGTCTTTACAGTAATTATTAAGGGATCTATTGATACAAAGGTGGTCAAGCAGTTCACAAATGGGATTATCCTTAGGGTTTTATGGAAAAGAAGTCTAAGCATACAAGTTTTACTTATCAGTCACGAGCTCACAAACAGTTATTTCTTAAGGCTTGCTGTGTAACTATTCAGAAATGAAGTGCTTCTGTGACTAGAAGGGGAAAGAATCGGAAGGGTTGTGGGAAAAATGCAAAGCCGTATGTGCTACAGCGGTATATGCTGTCTCCTTTTGAATGAGAGAGGACTTTGGGTGCTCCAATGAATGGAGTATTGGAGAAATGAGGTTATGTGTCTTCCAAAGCTAAGTCATAAATGCTAAGTCATATTTTTCCATCTTGGGATGCTTACTGTCATGCTGGGAGGCAGCCCAACCTGCATGGATAGACCCTGCACTGGCCAATACACCCAACATCTGCTATACATGTGAGTAAGGACCTCTTTGAAATGACTATGACCCCATCCACCAACCAACTGCAACAGCATGAGAGACCGCAAACAAGAACTGCCAGACCAAGTCTAGTCAACTCCCAAACAAGAGAGTTAAAAATAAAGTAGTTGTTTTAAGCCTCTAAATTTTGGAGTGATTTGTTATGCAGAGAAAGATAACTGGAGCAAGAGGAATAAGTGAGGCTGTCATGTTGGGGCTAATAGCATTTTAGCTGGGGCAGGCTATATCTAATCCTTTTGGAAGTGGGGTTTTGAGAGATACAAAGCCATGCTTGTGATCACCCCAATAAGCCTCTGGCCACAGGGGTCACTTTAGTGTAGAAATGAAAGGAGGTGTTAGAGAATTTTGTGATTGCTTCCTAGACTTTACAATCAATGGGCCTTGGTGGTTGGGTGTCAGAGAGGCATTGAGGTGGCTGACTATGAATTATGGCAGCAATGGTAGTTCTAATGTTCTTTCCTATATGTCTTATTCTGTACAATAGACTTGTTTCCTTTGGGAAACATTTCCTTCAGCCTATATAGTATGGGTGGGACTGTCTTTAACTGTTTGCTGTCCATCCTTCCACCTACGTCAAATAAGAATGTCTCACAATTTTTGAAAATTTCATAGTAATATATGATTCAGGCAAGAGTTATCAATGGGTACTAAAACTAAAGGGTGAAATTTTAATGAGGAACAGGATAGTTATGTAGTCTCAAAGTATTTCCCCTACAAAGGGCAAAATAGTAACTTTAGAGGGGAGAAACTGGAAGATACTATCTCAAATTGATAATGTTAACACCACTAATAATGAAACAAATTAGCACAATATGCCTCTTGATAAGATACACTGAGAGGGTATAACCTCACTTAAATAGTCTTCCTGCCAAAAATGTTAAATCTATATCAAATAATGAAGACATATCAGTCAAACACCAATTGAGGGAGGTATTTTTTTTTTTTGCAAAATAACTATTTCATTTTAATGTCAATGTCTTGAAAGGAAAAGAAAGGCTGAGGAACTGTTACAAATTCAGGAAATCTAAAGCGCCATAACAACTAAAAGCAAGGCATGATCAAAGATTATATTTTGGAGCGGAAACAAAATTTCCAAAAAAGGTATTGGGACAATTGATAAAATTTTACTATGGACTTTAAGTTATACAATAGTATTGTATCAGCATTAAATTTCCTATTTTGATAATTTTGCATGATTACATAAATGCCTTTGTACTTAGGAAACATGCTGGAAAAGGGTAAATGGCTGTGATGTCTGCAACATACTTTGAAATGGTTTAGAAGCATCCACACACATCACACACACAGATTAATTACTAATAAATTAAACTGGCCAAATATTAGCAGTTAGTCACTCTGGGTGAAGTAAATTGTATCCTTTATGAAATTGTGAAGTTATTTTCAAATAAAAAGTTAAAAGAGAAAAAAAAGATAAGAATGTTATGTTGCCTTGGTTAAAGTGATTCAACAATTAATTTATGACACAAGGTAGACCAATCAGAAACTTTCTTGTTACTTTCTATTAGATCTAGCAACAAAGACTACCTTTGGAGTGACAACACTGGAAGTTTACAATTTCTTGTCCAGCCATATGGAACATTTTTATTTGACATACTCCTCTTCTGCTGTATGAGATTTTTTAAAAAAAACTTTTACTGTGAAATACTTTCAAACTTCAAAGACAGTTATAAAAATCATACAAAAAACTCCAACATGCCCTTAAACCTCCCCCCTAAATACCCAGATCCACAATTTTTTTTTTTTTTGCAGTGCTTGGGGCTGGGGCTAAAACCTGGAACCTTGTATGTGGGAAGCCAGTGCTCAACCACTGAGCCACATCAGCTTCCCTGAGTTGGTTTTATCATTTTGTTTTTGCTTGTTGTTTGTTTGTTTTTTGTTTTTTTTTAAGGAGGCACCAGGAACAAAATCCCGGACCTCCCATGTGGGAGGCAGGTGTTCAACTGCTTGAGCCAAATCCACTCCCCATAAATTTTAACATTTGCAACATTTACTGTATCTACTGATCGATCAATCAGTCTGTGATGGTTAGGCTCATGTGTCAACTTGGCCAGGTAATAGTGCCTGGTAGTTTGTTCAAGCAAGCTCTGGCCTAATTGTGACTGTAAGGACATTTTGTGGACTTAAATCATTATTAAGAGCCCTCTTTGGGATTGCATCCATGACTCATTACATCTACAATCAACTCAGGAGATTGCCTTCAACAATGAGAGACATCTCAACCAATCATTGAAGACCTTAAAAGGGGAAGTGATGATTTCAGCAGTCAGAAGAGAGAATTTTCTTCTCTGCTTCAGTCAATCAGCTCCTCCTGAGGAATTCACTGAGGAACTTCATTGAAATTTCTGGCTTGCAGCCTGCCCTACAGAATTTGGATTTGTGCACCTGCTCAGTTGCATTAGACAATCTTATAAAATCTCATAATATTTACAGATATCTCCTGTTGGTTCTGTTTCTCTAGAGGACCCTAATTATCTATCTATCTATCTATCTATCTATCTATCTATCTATCTATCTATCTAATCTATTCTATATTATCTGTTTATTTATCAATCTATTTCTGAACACTTGAGTGTAGGTTTTATATATCATGCTCTTGGACATGTATTACTGCCATGTACATTTCCTAAGAAGGAGGATATTCAATTATGTAGCCAACACTCCATGAGGTTTTAATGGGCAACGTAGCCACTGACCTTTTCCAGTTCTCAATGTTTAATTCAGGGATTAACAGGACACCAGAGCCAAGTCAATTGCAATACTTCCCAAATCTTTTGAGCAAGTACTAATATGCATGACTGTCTCTTGCCTTTGGGATTACAATGCTAGAACCCAAGCAACTCTAAGCATGGGTCTATATTCCCTAGCCTCAAATAGACAACTTATTTACAGCAGGGGACAATGAGATCAAACATACAAAATTAAGAAAAATTAAGCTATAAAACATTTTTAAACCCCTGGATCCAATAATATGTGAAGCCTAAAGATCCATGCCTGGACTTCCCTGTTATAATAAATTATAATAATTAGATACTTTCCCTTTACTAGCTTATATTCTTGAGTTGTAGTGTTGGGGATTCTATATTTGTCAGCTGTGTCATATTGGTTAATAATGTTGTTCAACTCTTCTACATCCTTATTAATTTTTCTGCTTATTCTATGAGCTGCTAAGAGTTGCATTAAAATAACCTAATATAATTGTGAACTGAATATTTTCTAAGAATTTTGCATTATATATTTTGAGGTTATGCTATTAGGTGTGTACAATACTAAAATTAATATTTTTTTAGTGGTTTGATCCTTTTATCATTATGAAACTTCTCTTTGGTCTTTAATAATGTGCCTTGCTTTATAGTCTACTTTGTCTGATATTAGTGTACCTTCAAAAACTTTATTTTAGTTAGTATTGTTCACTAATTCCTTTATCATCCTTTGTTATTTAACTTTTCTGAACTTTAATATTGAAAGTATGTCTCTCATAAGTAGCATTTAGTTGGGTTTAGTTTTTAGAGTATTTTACTTTTCACCTTTTAACTCTAATTTTAGTCCATTTATATTTAATGTAATTATTTACACATCTCTGTTTAAAACTATCATGACACAATTTGTTTTCTATTTCTTTCATCTGTTCTATGTACCTTTATTTCTCCAAGCCCTCTTTGGGGTTATATTTTATTGTTGAATTTCATTCCCTTTAATTGGTTAGATATACATTCTTTTGCAATTTTTTTTTACTAACAATTACAGCATTCCTTGACGTATTAACTTCTCCCCTAGAGAGTACAACACTTCTCAACTGATTAAAGTATAATATAACTTAGTACTTTTACCACTTTCTAGACAAGGCCATAAACTTAGATTACATGTATTTTAATTCCCAAATTTTATTATATTTATTTTATACTGCTACTATCCATTTTAGTTTCCTAGCTGCTAAAATAAATACGATACAATGGGTTGGCTTATTAACAGTAATTTATTGGCTGATGGTTACAGAGGCTGGAAAGCTTGCTTCCTCCAGGGGTGGGTAACTTCTGGCTGGCCAGCAATCTATGGAATTCTTTGGCTTTTCTGTCACATGATAAAGCACATGGCAGCACCTTCTCCTTTCTCTTCAAGGTTCCATTGATTTCCAACTTCTGGCTGCTTCCCATGGCTTCTCTTCTCTGTCTTTCACTTCTTATAAAGGACTCTAGTAATCTTCTTTAAAGCTCAAACATATTCATTTGGGTGGCACCTTAACTGAAGTAACATCTTGAAGAGATCTTATTCACAATGTGTTTACACCCACCAGAATCCAAACTGGGCATATAATTCAATAAACCACACTATCAATTTAGATTTGCTGTTCCTGTTGCTCTGCCACTTTTCTTGCATTACTATAATTCTACCTGGTATCAATATCATTCTGACTGAAGAACTCCCTTCAGTATTTCCATAGTAAAACTTATGAATTGTTAGTGTGTCTGAACAGTGATGAAAACAGTTCTCTTCTGGAGAAGCAGATCAGGGATAATTTATAGTTTGTCTAAGCTATTCCATTTGAAAAGTGGGCAGCTGTTAGAGCAAATATTCTCATAGACCTTCCCTGGCTTTGACTCTATAGCATGCTGCTGCCTTAGAATTTTGGCCTCAGTCCCTAACACTGCATGTCTTACTTCCGGATCTTTATTTTGGTTGCATGGGCTGAGAATCACATTGCTTTCTTTCTGGCAATCAACTTGATTTCTGTCTGGTTAATTCAGCCTCACAAGAGGCAAGATCAACCAGAGATTAATCGGGTTAAGCTCAAATTCAAGAACTTGGAAATATTAGCAAATGATACTTATGGGCTGATCTAAGTTGAACAAAAAATTATCCCTTAAATCATGGGAACTGCCCAACATCATGTAAATTACAAAACCTGTTCACTTTTCTTTTACTCAAATAATACATATGATTATTTTCTCCCGAAAATACTGAATTATGATGCTGATTTTATAAAATATGACCATTTAACATTTCTTTATATTGGATTTCCAATCTGTTAATGAACACAAATTCTAGCTAAGTATGAAAAGTTACTGACAATTGCTCAGTGGGTTTTTGTCCACACTACTCAGCTATAACACCTTTGAATAATAAAGCACTTCATGTTCTCAGCATAAAGTTCTTTGTTGCTGAGAGTATGTTTTGCCCCCATTAGCATCCTGAATTGATTTTGTTCCTGCTTCAAAGATTGTCATTGTATAAATAAAGCTTTATAAAAATATATGGAGGCTGTAAATACCGTGAAAATACCATTTTTTACTCTTAAAATATGTCTGTGAATGACAGGCGATTATTGATTTTTTGGTAGAAAAATGCACAGAATGTACAAAGACCTGACTGACATCTCAACCTAGATAACTCTTATATTTAGCAGAAAGATCACAAATGTATATTTTTCAACTAGAGCTCTTAACAATGGAACTGATAGTGTACCTGTTCCCATGTGACTCTCCATTTGGATTCCTAGTTTCATAAGTATGCCCCTTACCACCTCTGTCTCCATTGTACACTTTGAACTGAAAACAGGTAAAATGATACCCTGTAAAGGATTACACTAAAAAGTAAAAACCTTCCTTTTAACAAGATGATCTACTGAAGGAAAACATAATGCAACTTGCAGCAAAATACATCTTTATCTCCCTTAGTCCATCAGAGAGATGAAAAAGCTCCCCTCTATACATTTTACCTAATCAAAAGCTTAAATCTGTTCACAAGGCTTACAGCTCAGCATTGTACTATCGTGTATCGATTGTGCTGGAGGGCACCTCCTTGTGGAGAACAATTGATTTTTCTTTGTTAGCAAAACGATTTTAATAGTCTTTCTGCAGGCTGTCATGTTTCAAGGCCCCAGAAGCAAGATGCACCTGTTACTAGAACTTAGTGATCAATCGCTCAACCCACAGAAAATGTGCCTGTCTGCTGTGGTAAAACACCTCCACAGCAATTACTCAGAAGGTGGCTTTAACTTGTTTTGATAAATATGCTGTCTGAGAGTTTCAGGTGGGTTGTATTATGCATTTTACCTCTGAGTCTGAAATTAAGTATTTTGTTAAATTGCTATCAAGATAGTATAGTCACAAGAAGAGACTTTTGTAGTTTAATGTTACTTTAGTAGCTTCGTGCCAAACTTCCTTGCCAAAGGAACTAGCCCAAAGTAAAGGTCACTGCTTTGAAGAATGAGTGATGATGATAACTCTATTTGTATTGCCCTTGATATTTGAAAATGGCTTTTCTGGCTAATTGTGTGGCATGATTAAAAAGTCAAAGGTAGGATCTCTAGCTTAATTCTGCACAATTGTTGTCTGTCCTTCTTGACCAGTAGTGACCACTGTTTCCTTAGTCTTATACAAAGTGTCCCTTATTTCTTTTTCTCTTTGTGAATCTGGCTCAAAAAGTTTTTCTCTGTGGGAATGTAGGAGTCTTAGATTCCTAGGGCTCAAGTTAAAAATTACCACAAACTGGGGTAGTTTAAAACAACAGAAATTTGTTGTCTCACAGTTTTGGAGGCCAGAAGACTAAAATTGAGGTGTCGACAGGGCCATGCTCCCTTTGAAAGCTGTGGGTTTCTAGTGGTGGCTTGACAGCAATCCATAGTGTTCTTTGGCTCGTGGGATAACACAGTCTTTACCTCCAACTCGTGGCTGACTTCTCTGCTATCAGCTTGTATCCAAATTTCCTCCTTGTATAAGATACCAGTCATGTTGGATTAGGGCCTGCTCTAATCCAGTTTGTCCTCATCTTAACAAATAACATCTTCAAAGAGCTTATTTTCAAATGCATAAATATGTAATGAAGTTTAAACTTCATTCTTAATACTTGGAACTATCTATATACCTGTTACAAATTTCTTCCCTGTGTTTCAGCCTGGCTTGTTTGGCCGTTTCTGGTTCTTCAAATTGCGCATAGGCTTCTCCTGTATTTCTTCTCTCTGTGTAGCCCATGACAAAAGTAATGTCTATGATATTCAGTCCTGCAAAGAAGTCTACAATGTCTTTCTCATTGCATTTATAAGGAAGTCCTCTCAAAGGAGTCACGTCATTTCACAGGAGTGGGAATCAGGACTTGAACATGTCTTTCAGGAGGACACAATTCAGCCCATAGCAGTAGGTATCTCCATATATTGCAGCCACGCTAAATTCTTTACAAACTTCTTGCAAGACTTTTGAAGTTTAGTCAGCACTATAAGCTTTTAGCTGTCCTAGATAACAATATTATCAGCTATTATTACTTAGGAGGATTCATGTATTTCTTATTCAACTTTCAGTCAAATCATTCAAGGTAAGGCCTACAGGTCATGCTTTGTGAATGAGAAAATTTGAGAGAGAGTTTTGAGAGGTTAACTAACATCCTCAATTTACACCCATACCTATGTAGTGAAAAAATCAGTATGTGAACCCAAGTCCTCTTAAGCACAATATAAAGTAACAGATTGAGAGAGACACAATCCCTGATTTGAAGTAGTTTGCCACAAGAAAGGAGAAGGATTTATACCAAAGGATTCAGCAGAGGAAAGCATCTCCTCAGCCTAAAAGTTTGGAAAAGGTTTTATGGAGGAAGTAACTTTTGTGTACGTTAGAAGCACAAATTGGATTTTGACAATGATAGTGGAAGAGAGAATTAAATACTTTTTGTTTTGTTTTTAGATGAAAGAAAAACATAAGCAAAAATTTGAAGGTTAGAAAATGCTTGCAGTGTGAGGAAGCAGTGAGGAGTCCCCAAGGTGTTTCAGTGAGCAGTGGAATGGCATTTTCAGAATTGTGCTTTAGCAAAATTAATCTCACATCACATGTAGGAAGATTGACAAAGGACAGACTATAGGAGATAACTAAAATAGCTGCCATTTATTAAGCTCTTAATGTATCTTGTAATCTATACTAAATGCTTAGCATATATTATTTCATTTAATTCTAATAAACATTCTCTGAAATAAGCAGTTGACACAACAGAGGCTGAGAAAAATTAAATAACCTGCCTAAGATTCCACAGCTATTAAAGTAGTGCATGCAAGATGTCTGCAAAACATCAAGGAACTACTTGCTCCAAAATGAAAAGGAATTCAAGTCACACATTCTCAAATTTAAAAAATCTCAGCATACAAAGAAACATTAACATTTTATTCTCCTGGACAAATATTGTGACCTTTTCAAATCTATGTTTTCACTACTTCTTTCAAATAGATTTCTGGAAGTTTGCTAACTTACAACTTTCAAGTCGACTTTGCCTTCCTCTATTGTGAGTCACAGTCTCTCATATTCCCTGAGTGTCACGAGGCACTTCTGCATGTGCTGACAAAGATCTGGGAATGGGCTTGAAGATACTCACGTGTAAAAGACAAGCTGACATTGTGATATAGTAAGAAATTGGGGTGTACGGGTACTCAGTCAAGGCGGGTGAACTCTTTTCTTCTTCCTTCCTACAACGTGGTTCTTACAACTAATTGTTAGTCATACTTTTTCCAAAATTTCCTCAACCACCATGTTTTATTAGCTCCTAAGTATGGCTCACTTAGCAAGTTACTGAAAGAGCAAAGAACAAGGTAAGAAATACATGACGTTTTTCTCCAGCACCCAGTATGCCTTTGGTTTGCTTTGTACTGATTGACTGCATCTATTGCTTATTTGTAAGATTGTGTTCCTTCTAGCTCTACCACCTCACACATGGGTTTTAGAGATTTGTGTGTGCAAATTATTTATCCTTCTTTCTCATTCCACTTGTCTTATACATAATACACAATAAATTGATAACCAAAAAGCAATCAAATTACTCAATTTATTAATGTTGGAACTGGACAAGTGAATACTGTGGGGCCTCCTGTCTGCTGCCTGAATTTAAACATTAGGACATCCCTTCCTGGAAAGATAGCCTGTAGATCAGGTTCCTGGAACAATTCTAGAAGTTTCATGATTCCCAGTTCTGCAAGGCGGCATTGGTTTCTGGATTACCTTGCAATCCTAGTTGCCACCAGCACAAAAAGCAGAGGAGATGGCCAGAATTATGCTCACTTGATTTTTTCAATCATCCTTGGTTGAAACAAAGCTCAGTGGCTATCAGGCACTCACTAATTAGATTAGCAAGTAAACTAAGTGGGTATTTCTTAAGAGATGACAAAAAAGACATAGGGGCAGCTCTTGACCTGAGCTCACTGTACTTTTCACCATGTGTCTATAGTCTGTTCTTTGTCAGTCTTCTTATATATCCTGTGAGAATAATTTTGCTAAAGCAGAGTTCTGAAATGCCACTCTGCTGCTCTGTAATGATAGATCAGAGATTCTCAAAGTTTAGTGGGCACATGAATCATCTCGGTGTCTTGTTGAAATGTAGTTTCTGATTAAGTAGGTCTGGGATGGGGACCCAAGAGACTGTATTTCTTATATGCTCCCAGGTGACATTTTTAAAATTCAGGACCACACTTTGAGTAGCAAGGCTTTAGGCTCATGGTTCTGAATTGGGGGTGATTTTGTTCTTCAGGAGACATTTGGCAATGTCCAGAGTCATTTTGTCACATTAAGGGTATGTTACTGGGTAGAGGCCAGAGACGCTGCTAAACATCCTACAATACACAGGAGAGCCTCCTCTCCTGCCCAACCAAAGAATTATCCAACCCTAAATTTCAATAGTGGCAGGAAGAAAAATCCTGCTTTAGATTAACGCTTTTGACTTAGCTTGCCCTGAGAATTTTGGTAGGTTAAAGTCAGTAGGAAAGAATGGAAAGCTGCTAGATTTAAAGATATAACTAACTCAGATCCTCATGTTTGTAAATCACTGGTGGAAATAATGATGTACAAGAGTGAACAAGCCCCAGTCATTCTGGCTAAGGGGTCAGAACCAGGAATAACGATGCATTATCTTATCAATGGAAGAAAAGATATTTTGGAAATGTTTTTCTCTTTTTCCACATGTTCAGGCCTTATGAATCTACAAAGAGTCCTGGATGGTGAATCAGCAGAACTAGTTTCAAGAAATAGCTAAATTAACTGTGCAACCACTTAGGTAAATTAATCTAAATTTCTTGATGTCAGTTTTTCATGAAAGAGTGTTGTGGATGTGATGATAGTTATGTTCTTTACAGCTCTTTCACTGTAGATGTTTTTTGTTTATCTTGTGTCTCTTTATCACCAAATTTATGCTGCATTAACAAAATTCAATTTTTGAATAAAGTTGAACTCCTAGGAGTTTAACCACTCAGCACTAATCCCCTAATCATTTGAAATGTTCATAAAATTTATGTAGTGTCCATTGAGTCACAAATGCTATAAGTACACATAAATGTGTCAGAATCACAGCTCTATAGGAAATAAAGATAGCAAGTGGAGTAAAAGTCATGAATTTAAGGAGAAAATGAAAAGTTCAGAGACCAAGTGAAATTATGGAAAACAATTTAGAATGGAACCCAGAAGAAAGAAAAATAGGAGATGGGCTAGTACAGGTATAGGCAAAGAAGAAATTAGGCAATCCGCATATAAGCGATCAACAGGTGCAGCAAAAGAGGTAAAAAACTTGATGAATTATTATGGAAAATTCACATCAAGGGTCTATTTCTGACTCTGTTACCAAGGGTTTCTAGTCTCATTAAATGAAAGAAATCAGTGCTGATGACTAACACCCAACAGTTTAACAGGGGTTAACAGTAATGGAAGAAAAGAGTTGATGCCACTTAAATAGTGTTTTCATAAGTCACAGATTGAATCAATCATTTGCTGGAGCAGTTTAAAAGGAGGCCTTTCAGATAGAGCCACTGAGCATCTCAATTAGATTGAAACTGAGGAAGTATGGTTCCTGCTTCATCTATCCCAGTGACTTGCTTCGTATATGCTGCTTGTCTTCCAGTTTAAAGTGGTCATTGAAAGTGTGATGTGTGCTAAAGTGAAAACCAGGTCCCCTGTTACTGGGGAAGAAAGGATTTCAAAAACAATTTATGGGGGAGCATATATAACTCAAGTGGTTGAGCGCCTGCTTCCCATGTACGAAGTCCTGGGTTTGATCACTGGTACCTCTTAAAAACAAACGAAAAAACCAACTCTTATTGGGGAGTGGATGTAGCTCAGTGGTTAAGCACCTGCTTCCCATGTACGAGGTCCTGGGTTCAATCCCCAGTATGTCCTAAAAAAGACAGAACAAAACAAAATTTATGCTTTGGAGAAACTGGAGACTAAGGGATTCCAAGAAAGTGGGAGAAGATTTAAGTAAAAAGGGAACTAAAAAAAAAAAGCTGAGGCACAACACACATTCCACACAGTTCAACAACTGGGTAAACAAAATAAAGTGACAGAGAAGACATAGGATCCAAAAGCAGATTTGTCATTGGCAGGAGTGAGGTTCTTTCTATGAGGAGTGAATCTGGAACTTCTGAAGAAAAGGACATGCCATGCTCTACAGAACAGAAAAGAAATTCAAACACTAACAATTGCAAAGAATTCTATTCTTGTCCTTGGAAAACAGCCATGAGCTGGTGGTTAGTGAACCTCTCCTTCAGAGGTCACTTTTATTCAAATATAGTCATGATATGGCTAATCAAAGAAGTATGCTTTCTTCTCAGGGCAACTATCTAAGCTGCAAAGCTGATAAAACTTGTTGCATAATTTTGGGATATAATTCTAAAACAAATAGAAAATGAAGAACTACTTTTAAATAATGCAAAAACAAATAAATAAAAACAAAAGAGGTGTGAGGTATCAGATGTGCAAAAGCCCTTAATTCAAAGCCATGCTTTGCCTTTGTAGCTCTTTGGATTTCCAGAGATTCTTGAGAATTGCATCAGCTTCCTGGAAAGTTTTTGAGAACCATCAACTTTGAGGTTGACCATATCAGCTTCTTTGATCTTTGCTCCAGAGCCCTCTCATTGAGTGTATAAGCCTCTCATTTCCTGTATTAAAACCCTTCACACTTGGAATGCATAGAGTACCTTTTGTTTTTTATTAATTGAACCCTAGTGGATACACCAGCTCTGAATAATTTAATCTATTGGATTAGACTTATTCTGGTCACTCCTGAGCTTGTTGTATTCCTGCCTCCAGCCAACCTACCCATCTCCATGTCCTCTCTTCCCTTCCCCCATAACCAATTGTTACCTGCATTTGCTGTTGGGTGTGACAATTAAAATAGATTTAACCTGAGAACCTTTGACACTTTAACTGGGATCTCTCAATAAGGTGATGAGCATTTATTAACTTTTGGGGCACAGAACTGAGATGCAACTGCTGCACTTTGTGCTATAGACCCGCTGCACCTCACAAATGTTTTCCTTAGCAGTAAACATCCCATTTCACACCAACACCTTGAGCTATAAATGGCAGACTGGATGCTTCCTTTGCCCCAGAAAACTGTAATGACATGGGGATACCTAGAGGGTTAAAGAGAGATTATTAGAACATTGAAAGGGGATAGATTGGACTTCTTGCTCTAATTAACATACGGTGTCTCCAGCATTGCACTCTCAATTCTGATTGGTATTGTAAGTGTGTCCTCTTATGTTCCTATGTGTCTTGATGGATATGCCAAGAATGCAAGACTCTGACTCCTCTTTACTGCAGCTGTTTCTCAGAGTGCTTGAAGGGAAAACTCTTAAGGGACTACATAATTTTTCTCTCTGTGACAAGCAGCAGGCTTGCTTACTGTTTACTATGAAAGCAATAAGTCCCCCAAGTTCCACATTCCTCTCCTCTAACATGTGTCCAGACATCTATCTGGGACCTTTGTATCATCTCCATGGGACTTGGGGGACATGGAGAATCATTGCAAAAATGTTACCACTTTATATTTCTTGCTGTGCAATGAGTAATAGTCTTTTGTCTCTAAACCAGGACTCTCATGTCTTCTGCCAGCATCCATGAAACATTAACAGACAAACTTATTACCTTTAAGTAGTATTAAAAATAAAATTCAGGACCTGACAACAGGGGCACAGCATTTGCCTCCCAGATATCGTTACCATGAGCATGGCTATTTCCAATAGAAATTGCGTTTGCAATAAATCACCTTCTTACTGAGACACTTGTTTCTCCTTTGCAGCACTGGATCAGGTGGGCCTTTCTATTGGAAATAGCCGTGCTCATGGTGACAATACTAAAGAGGAAATACCCAGTTTCATGTGTTTTTCTTCTGCTAGGTAATAGCTTCTATTTTTTAAAATATATTTTTTTACTTTTTTTAAAGATACTAAGATAACACAAATGTTGCACAAAAAATATAGGGATTCCCATATGTCCCGCTCCCCACACCTCCCACACCCTCCCACATAAACAACATCCTTCATTAGTGTGGCACATTCATTGCAATTGATAAATGCATCCTGGGGCATTGCCACTGAGCATGCACCATAGTTACCATTATAGTTTACACTCTCTCCACACAATTCTGTAGGCTATGGGAAGATATATAATGACATCTACCTGTCATTGCAATGCCATTCAGGATGATTCCTAAGTCCTGAAAAAGCCCTCACATTACCCCTGTCTTTCCCTCTCCCTGCCCCCAAAGCCTCCAATGGCCACTGCCTCCACATCAATGCTGTATTTTCATCTATTGCTAGAATCACAGCAAGTCTATATAGAATACCAGTAAGTCCACTCTGGTTCATTCTCCAATCCTGAGGATTCTGGGATGGTGATGTCCACTCCACCTCTAATTCAATCCCATACAGCTGATGGATGGGGCTCTCCTGCTTGCAGTTGTAGACTCTCGTTTCTTTGGTGTGGTGGTTGTCAATCCTCACCTCCTTGTTGTTGCCCTGGGTGAGTCCAATGAACTGGAGAGTAGGTGTTACAACTCTGCTGAGGCTCATGGCCCAGCTGACACGTGGACAGCCCTAAGATTCAAGTCTCTTGGACGTACACCTACCAACTCCAGTATCAACTATAGCTTCAAATAGAAGGGACAGATGATCCATGTGTAGGGAAGCCATAACTGAGTCCAACTCTGTCACTCTCAGGAGCACAAACTCCAAAGTAGAGCCCATTATGGCACCAAACTCCAGAGGTATCTGCCCTGACCATAGGACCTGGGTGTCTCCAGAGCCCTCAGGAGCCCCACTATTTGGGGTAGTATCTACTTTGGCAGTCTATGAGATCCTGCTGAGATGAGCATAAGGGTTACCTCTGGCAAGACCTCCCAACTCACTTTGAAGTCTCTTAGCCATATAAACTCATTTGTCTTTACCTTTTCCCCCTTTTATTCAAAGTCTTTTTCCAGTTGCAGGTAATAGCTTCTTGAGGAGAGCAATTACATTTTTATTTCATTCACTTCTGTAGTCCTATTGCTCTCTATATTATGCAATTATACAAGTACTTATTAAACATCTACTGAATGAATTAATGAAAAGTTTGAATGCATATTGCTTTCAGTTCTTCCAAACATTCATTAGAATTCCTCAGGACCTTTGTAGAAATACAGATTAACATGCTTCATTTATGAAACTCTGATTTACTAAAAAAACAATGATATTTTAATTGTGAGGGTTAAAGAAATTAGAGTTTGTGAAATGACTTGTAGATTGTAGGTTCTCAAAGTTGGCTACTTACTTCCTACCCCATTATTTACAAATCATTCCTTTTTAATGAATCATAAGCAACATCTGTTCTCTCGATTATTTCTCTCATATTAAGAATTTCAAATTAACAATGCTCAAAAATTGTTGCAGTTTTCTCAAAAGTATCCCAGTAAAATCTCTGTGGAATTCAAGGAACTATTATTTCTCTTGCCCTCTTAACATAAATGCATCATTGTTACCAACCAATATTTGCTGAGAACATTGCATCTTGAATGACATAGGTGCCACCTCTTCCTTACCTCTTTCAGCATTATCATCTCTACGGAATATAACTACCTTTAACCTTACAATTAATGGGTCTCACAACAACTAGGAAGATTGTGAATTTTCAGGTTAATAATTTTTCCCAGACAACCCAAAGACCCCCTGCAGTTATCCCCAGAAATTCAGCAATTAAATCTCACTGAGAAGCTCCTGATATCCTCTCAAGTCTAATTGCAGGCCAGGCTCTGTTTCCCTAGAGTGGCTCTGCCTTAGGATGGAGGCAGGGCAGTAAATGTAAACCAGTAAGCAAGAATCCAGTGAAATGGGCCAAGGTGGTTGGGTCTGCCAGCTTCTGAAGTAAGAGCTTAGATCTTTGGTTTTGGAATGGCAGAAAACTTTTTAGTTTTAATTTTCTAATTTGTGGTTCAAAATGTACCTCGATTTGGTCAAGGATTAAGCCTGTGGTTTAACTTCCTTTTTCCTGGGGGTGCAAAGTGTTTGAGTCAAGCCATTAACCCACGTCCCTGCAAACTGAAATGTATTTGCATTTCTTATGTGTGTAAGCCTGGTAAACGTTGATTGCTTCCAGCTCCAGTGTGCTTTCTATTTTGTTACCAAATCATAAAACCTCAAACAGAGGTACTGTTTCTGGACTTAACAGGAAGCATGACTCACACTCAACCATAAGAGAAGGAAAACAGCAGTATGCATTTAACTATTTAAAAATGCTTATCAGCATCAACTTTGTAAAGCATGTTAGAAACAGAGACCTTCCCAACACAGTCTTTCCCTGTGAGCGTGGTTAAAAGCTTAAAGGCATTTACTTCAACATGTGTGAAGGAATACATACCGTGTTCTGATCCCAGCAGAAGAACACAAGTGCAAGGATTTGCTAATTATGCATTTATTTTTCTATATCTCTGCTTAAGTATCAGGGTTTTTTTTTTTTTGGTTGAGGTGCAAAACAAATGAAAATAAAATAAATAAATCAACTCATATTAGCTTAAACTTAAAGGCAATTTTTAGTTTGCATACAGATTGAGTGGCCTTCAGGTAATGTTTGACCAAGCTCTGGCTCTATTTTTCTCTAATTTTCTCAGGTTTTTGCTTGTTTGTTTGTTTGATCATGGTAGCAAAATGGCTGCTGTTGTGACAAGATGCATGTCTGTAACCACACCATCTGGAATAATAGACTTTTTATCTTCATCTAACCAACTAATGAAAGTCCTAGGATTTACTGATTGAGCAAAATTGGCCTCTGAAACCATCACTGGTCACTGTGGACAATCCCTGGGCTAAGCCCTGGGCTCCTGACTATCTTGAACATGTGCAAGAACAAAGACAAAAAATAAAATAAAACAAACAAACAAACTACAGCAAAAAGAACAAAGACACTTCACAGACTGGGTTAGGCTTATTAGCCCACTCCCCCTATCTCATCCACCCCCCCTCCAGAGGGTATTACTACTACCAATGCCAGCCAAACCCAAGATATTGTAGCATGGCAAAGCAGGGGAAGAGGAGACACTTACAGAGGAAATCAACAATGTTCACAACAGTGTGGACCCAAGTATTGACCTAAGATCGAGGAGATTTATGTTGTGATTTTGCCAAATCTTCTGATCTGATCCCTCAGTTGTATGTTAGTCTTCCTTTTACAATGGATGTTTTCTGCAAAGCTACTCCTGGGTTTTGGGTTTGTGTTTTTTTGTTTGTTTGTTTGTTTCTTTCAAAAATGTGAATCTAGTTTATGCCACCTCATTCCAACACCAAAAATAATTCAGTTGCTTTAAATGCCATATGGAATAAATGAATGTTTCAAAACAAATCAAATCTAATTCTTTGTAAAAATCATCAGCATTGGTTACTCAGATTAACTATGTAAGGCCAGCAAAGGCCAAGCCTTTTGGCAGGCTTATAAAGGAAAAATGAAAGGCATTAGAATGCAAGAGACTAAAGTCACTTTGTGAATTAGAAAGTGATGGCAGAATTGTTATTTTTATAACTTCCCAGAATAAAAAAAATATGAGCTTGCAGCTGAAAATTGGCTGGTGATCACATAACTTGGCAGGCAAAGCAAGGGCACATGGACTGTGTATTTGAGGGAGTGAGTGGATCATCCAGGCTCTAACTTACACTAGCACACACTGAAAATAACCAACATTGGAGGGACAATTTACCAATCCACTCAACTTAATTCAAGGAAAAAATATTGATTCAGCAAGCACTCTGTCTCAAGCTGAGCATTGAAAGAGATAATAAAGAGAAGGATGAGATAAAGGCAAGGGGCATACTATATTAAGGAATGAGATAATTACCTAATACTAAAAAAATAATAATAAAATACAAGCCTCATTTTAGAAGGAGGGAGAGATTTCATTTGGTGGGTGTCAGTAGTGATTTCTACCACTAATAAGGAAGCTGGTGTATATCAATAGTGGGTCTGGAATTTTTAATTCTTGAACAATGAAAAAAGCAAGCTGTGTTTTAATCTTTATAAGTTTTAACTAGCTGATAAAGTAGGAGAAAGAAAAAGAGGTTTATTTTTCTTGTTCAAGGTCACCCTGTTCCCAAATGGCAGGGCCAACATGCAAACTGAGGTTTCATATGACTCTAAAGCATATCCTTTACCCACACTGTGTGGCCTTCCCAGGAACCTTCTCTGGGTTAGGATTTGGAACAGCTTGGTCAAACATTAAAGTCAGACAGAAGTGAAGCAAAACTAAGGCCTTCATCTCCTTAGTTTTGAAGGTGCCATTGTAGAAACAATCTCTGGCCAGATTTTAATAACCCAAGAAGAAGACATCTGTGTTTAGTGTATATATATATATATATATTTTATTCTTTTTATATTTGATTTTTATGTTTTGTCTTTCCTGTTTCACCTTAGAGGGAAAGAAATTGATCCATTAAAAATTAAAATAAAGAGGGAGCTCATTCAGAATTCATTCAGTAAACAATTGTTAACTGCCAGCTTTGTGCTAGACATCAGAGAGATGAAGTTAACTGAGATACAGTTTATATCCTTAAGGAAATTATAATCTATATAATCAAGTAGTAAAAACAGACTTATAATCATTTACAACAAAATGGAATAGGTACTATAAAACACACACACATGGTCACATACACATACACACACACACGTATTTGTAAATTGTAATGAAAAAGATAAGTGGGAAGAAAGGGAGAAGTGGGATTCAGGAGGTTACACTGATGGTTAAATTCATCCTTAGAAAGAATCACTAAGATGACAAGAGGGTTGCAGAGAATTCCAGGCAGAGGAAACTCAGTTCACAAAGATACAGAAGAGCATGTCAGTTTGGCTGAATTTAGGCACACATTGGCCTGAGGTGTAATTTAGTTTGATTTTTTTTGTATGTTAATGGTCTCCAAAATGTTAACGGTAAAACACATCAGTAGACATTTTTGAGCATGAACATCCAATATGTGTGTATTTCTCTAGTTCACACCACTGCCCCACACTGTCAATATGGGTAAAGCTTAAGTTATGTCTAAGTTAAAAATCAATAATAATAACAAACACTAATAATTTAAATAACTACCATTTATTGATCAAACACTTTCTATAAATTTGTCACATTTCCATTAAAGAAAATTTGGAGAAAAAGAAGAAAATTATGTTGAGAAAAAGCATGCATTATTGCACTATCCAAAGAAAGTGCTGTTAACATTTTGGCATCTAAAAGAGCCAGCATATCCATCATCAGTTCTAGACCAGTTTAGTCTCTAACTTAAGGCCTCCCTCCTTCTCCCCATGCCTTTCGGATCAGGACATTTTTCTTTAGATAAGGTAATTTAATTTACTCTTTGCCAGCTCTAGATATGTGGATTCAGCCAGATTTCATTGAAGGCTGCTTATTAATCCCTAGAGAAGAAGAAATTTCTAGTCCTTTGAAAGGTATTTTTTCATAATTTCCTTTGAAAGCCAACATACTCATGGGAGTTCCTTGCTATAATCACTTTTCTTTTGTATCTTCTAAATTAAACCTGCATTGTGTTTTGAAGTATTCAAAGTTACAAAAAAAAAAATATTTCACCTATTCCACTGTGCAAACATGCCTTCCCAACAAGAAAGGGAAAGCAGTTATCTAAACACAGAAAGTGGTAAAATGTACTAAGTGCTTTTATAAGAATGTTTAGTGTCCCAGGGCTGGGATTAGTGTTAGAGATGAGATGATCACTGTGGCAGTTTAAATTTCTTTTATGAACCCCCAAAAGAGAAAGATTATGTTTGTGAACCAAATCCATTCTTGTGAGTGTAAGACCCTTTCAATTAGACTACATCAGTGAGGAGTGACTCAGGTTGAGTCTCCTCCCACTTGCTGGGTTTGATATAAATGGAGACACACAGGAAAAGAGAGCACTGCCATATCTGATGTGGCCATGTGATAAAGAGGACTGCAGGAAAACAGAGAAGCCCAGGGGAAGGTAGAGACAGAGACTGGCCATCTTGGGCAGAGATTGACCATCTTGCTTTACCACGTGGCAACAGACTTTGGTGAGAAAGCACCTCCTATGGTGTCTTTAGATGAATTTTTCACCAAATAAATTTTTTTTACCCCAAATAAATTCCCTTTATAAAAGCCAACCATTTCTGGTACTTTGCATTGGCAGCCCTTTGGCAGACTAAAACAACCACCAAGAAGTATACACAGGTCAAGTAGATGTGAAATACATTCTCTGATGTGTTTGTAAACCTTAAGGCTCAAGCAGTTTAGTACTGTGGGCTGTTGGGCTGTGGCTATCTGGGAGTAGTGAGGCCAGAGGAAGGCAGAGAGGGAAACTAGAGACAAGAATCTGATTGGGGGAAGGTGGGGGATGGGAAAAACAGTCCTGAAGGCCAAACAAGGGACTTAAGATTTTAAATGTATGCACCAGCAAACAAACATGGATTTGAGTCCTAATTTATCAACTCACTGAGCTGTCATTTCTTTATCTGAATTAATAATAGCTAACATTTATTGCCTCGAGTTACATGGCTAATAGGCAGCACAGCCAGTTTCAAACCTCAGCATTCTGACCTTAGAGACCATCTACCTAACAGCTCCACTATACTAACTCTTCAAATGGGGGAGAAGGATGTAGTGTAAAATTAGGGGCCTGAGCGCCAGAGGAAAGTGCTTAGATTTGTAATTCTCAGAGTGTTATCTATGGAGTCCAGGGTAGGGTGGGGAGTAGAGGAGGGGGCATCTGGGGATGGTCTCCGAGATCCTCTTGTGCTTCTGCAAAGTCAAAATTCTTTTAATAATAGTACTTGGAAGTTAATTACTTTTTTCCACTATGTTGACATTTGCATTCATGGTGCAAAAACAATGGTGGGTAAAACTTCTTTGCACAAATCAAGACAATGGCACCAAATTGCACTAACAGTCATTGTTCTTTCATGATCATTCATTCACAACGGTGGGGGGGGGCATAAAAATATTAATTTTATTAAATATCAATCTCTGAGTTTATATCTATTTAATATTCTGTGTGAAGTAATGGAAAGTACTCATAAAAAGCATCTACTAAGTGTCAAAATACGATTGTTGTCTCAAGGAAAAGCATTTGTGTGATTGTTTCAGCTGTGAACTGAACTAGCTGCCTTTTTAAGAAAACACTGGCTTTACTTGAAAGAATGACTGAGAGAAACTGTGGCTATTCAGACCCTGGTATTTGACAAATTTTCTTGCACATGAAGAAAGTGAGTTTGTCACTTCAAAGAAAACAGCTGACAGTATTTGTTGTCAATAATAAAATTTAAGTGTTTAAGTGTAATGAGAAATTTGGAAAACTTGTATCCACTACTTTCCAATAAAGTCTCTTCTGATAAGAATGACAGTGATATTGATGAATGTGATTTAAAAATATTGTATAATAAACTATCAACATTTAGAAGATCTGCATAATTCAACAAATTATTTCCTAAATGACCAATGTATGATGTTACAAAGGCATGCATGGGTAACAGATACCTTCAAAATGCACAATAAACCAATAGGTCTTAATTTAACACATTACAAAATGTTTGTTGATATGATTTCAGATTCCACATTGCAACAAAATTTTTAAAAGCTACCGCTTGTTTAGTTTTGGTGTGGTATCAAAGAACAGTCACAGTTATTTGCAAAGGTTATTAAAATTCTCCTCCGTTTTTCAACTATATGTATATATGAGGCAGGGTTTTCTTCATTTACTTCAGCTGAAACAATATATAAGATTGAATGCAGGAACAGATATCAGAATCCAGTTGTCTTTTATTAAACAAGTCATTAAGGAACCTCACTTTTTAAAACAGCAGTATTCTTCTCACTAATTTTTTTTATTTGGAAAACATATTTGTATTTCATAAAATGTGTAAATTATACAGCATATTATGGGGGAATTATTGTTACTTTAAATGAATTAATAAAAATAGTTTTAGAATTTTCAGGTTTTAAATCTAATATGGTAAAGATTGATAGGCACAGTCCACATAACATAAGCTCTCTGGGGTCTTTAATAATTTCTAAGGGCATAAAGGGGTCCTAAAGCAACAAATTTAAGAACTACTTACTTAGATTTAAAATTTGGCTCAGCTGCTAAATTGCTGCATAACTTTTGGGTGAGTTGCTGAACCAGTTTCCTACTCTGTAAATGACCATGAGAATAACAACTTTTTAAAAAATAATAAAATAAGACCACCTGCAGTTACAGGGCTAGCAATAGAGATCCCCAATTAGGGTTCTGATTTAAAAAAGGGCTAAGAAGACAAAATCTAGAGAAATTCCTGATTGACTTTATGAAAGTGTGGGAAGAGGATATACCATGGGAGGAATATCAGTTTTCTGAATTTCATGGCTATAAAAATAGTATTGCTATTTTATCATGTTAAAGAATATAGGAGAAAGAGATTCTGGAGATGAAGGAGGGAAAATGTTAATTTCTGTTTTGGACATGTTGATTTAAAACTTACAGAGGGTATACATTTAATGGTCTTGATCTGGATGTTGGAAATATGAGTATCTACCAAATGGAGGGGATTGGGCAAGGGATATGAATTTGGTAGGTATTAGGAGCTCCATGTATAAATTAATGGGACACATGAAATTTACCAGGGACAACATCTATAAAGGTAAAAGATGAAAACTGAGAACCAGCACATTCTTCTTGGGACAGGTGGGACAAGATGACTATGGGAAGAACACTAAGAATGAATTTTCAAAGAGGTAGGAAGAGAAAAGAATGTCTTGGAGGCTAAGTGATGAGAATTTCAAAGAATCCATTTTAAATGTTGTAGAAACAAAGTTAGATAAAGACAGAAAAGGATCCATTAGTTTAGGCCAGTGGTTTTTTATGATGGTCTAAGTCAATGAATCTCAAACTACATTATAATGACTTGAAGGGGTTGTTAAAACACAGATTCTTGGGCCCCAATCACAGAATTGGAGTAGGTCTATCTATGGTAGGTACCAAAACTTTGCATTTCTCACAAGTTCCCAGGTAGTAATGATGCAGTGGGCCCAGATAACACATTTTGAGGACCTTTGTCTAGGCAGTTAGCAGATCATGGCTAATATTTACTAGAGAAGCATAGTGGGAATGGTGACTAGAGGGTGGGGAAGATACTGAAAGCAGACCCAGCAGTTTCTATTTCTTTAAAAAACTTTGCTATGAAGATAGACAGAAGTAGGAGAATATGGGAAGGAATATCTGAAAATAAGATAGATGATGATAGATATAGCTAGCTAGCTAGCTAGATGATAGATAGATAGATAGATAGATAGATAGATAGATAGATAGATAGATGATAGATAAAATGGTAGGGACTTGAAATTGTCTATAACTGGTGTTGAAGTAGGCAGAAAAGTGATTGACAATGCAGGTACTTGTGGAAACAGGATCCAGAATAGAGGTGGAGGGCAAGAACAATGGTGATAAGGATGTGTATATCCATTGTAGGTGATGTGCCACACTAATGAAGGATGTTTATGTGGGAGGTTGTGGGAGGTGTGGGAGGTGGGGCATATGGGAATCCCTATAATTTTTGTGTAACATTTATGTAATCTGAGTATCTTTTAAAAAATAAAAAAAAAATTATTATAAAAAAAAAAAAAGTACCCATTCCCTAAAAAAAAAAAGATGACCCAGTAAGGACTACTATACAGATGCTCTAGCAGATGCTATATGTTCATTATCATCATTAATATTTTCACTCATCCTAAAAGGTGAGTAGGAGAAGAGATATTTCTCTAATATCTATGAGAAGGAGGAAAAGTATGGCTTATTTATAAATAAGTTACTAGATAACAGGTTTGAATTTAAAAGAAATTATTGAAATTCAGACAGAAGTAACACACTGGAAGGATGCAATGAAGAAGGGGCTGACTAGAGCTTAAGGAGCTATATTAGGCAGCCTCTAGCTCAATACCTCATATAATTCCCTTCCCTTGAGTGTGGGCTGGACCTAGTGACTTGTTTCTAATGAATAACACTGAAGTGAGTGGTTTTACTTCCAAGATTAGATTAAAATAATGTGGATTCCATTTTAGGATTTCTCTCTTGCTATCTCTTAGATTGCTTGCCCTAGGGGAAGCTTGCTGCTATTTTGTGAGGTAAACTGTGGAAATGTCCATCTGACTGAGCTTGGAAGCAGATTCCACCCAGCTGAGCCTTCAGATGAGACTGCAACCCCATTTGAAAACTTGCCTGCAACCTCTTGAAAAACCTTGTCAGAGGCACCTAGCCAAGCTACGCTAAGATCCTTGACCTACAGAGTCTTTGAGATAATACATGTTTGCTGTTTCAATCCATTAAATTTTGAGGTTATTTTGCTTCCTAGTAATAGATAATTAATACAGAGCCCTGAGCAAAATATCTTGGAAGCATTTGAAAAGATCTCAGGCAATTTAGTGTACTTATTAATATTCTCCTTTTTGAAGAGCCCCCTTAATGCAAGTTTGTTTCCTGAACGTTAATATAAAGTCTGGTCCCAATGAGTAGAAGAGGCCATGCATTTATTACCAGTCTGCTGTCAGATTGTGAAATTCCAGTCTGAATACACAAATCTAAAATTTTATGGATATATGCTTCTATATTTCCTGTCTTAAATATGTCTATTGTTTTGTTATTTACATTTAGGATTATGAGCAATATTTATAAAATCTGTCTGGTTACCTCTTTTTGTATCCTACTGGTAAAAGCAATTTTCTATGCAATTATGGTGAATATAAATCTAGTGTTTTCCACCAACAGACACAGAGCTTTGGATCGCCTACATGGATGGATTGCACTATATATTTGTCCCCTTCTAAGCTGTAGACTCAGAATAAATGCTCCCCAAATCTGTTTTGTTCTTTTATTAATGGAAAATGATGTTTTCCTAAGTTAAATTATTTGTGTGACCCATACCTGAGACAGTACTACAAATAAAAGATTACCTTCCAAGTTTGACGATAACTGCCCTTTAGTTCAGAAGCAGATTTTTTTCAAACTTTCAATTGAGTTTTAGATGGAATAGAGCTTAATGTATCCATTCATCCATCCATCCATCCATCCATCCATCCATCCATCCATCCATCCACCCATTTATTCAACCTATATTTAGCTATTGAATGCTGAATTCAAGTGCAATTAAAATTGACAGGTCTTCCTTTATGGTTTTCTCTCTACCACCGTCATCCTAAGAAAAGAGAGATTTTTATGGTAAAACTTGTATCTTAACATCATGAATCAAATGTTATTTAAACTCTGTTGTTATAGGAAAAATGTCCAGAGGTAATAAACATCAGTACACTTTTTCTTCCTTCCCTTTCCTCCCCTCCCCTCCCCTCCCCTTCCCTCCCCTC
>JAQZBX010006555.1:0-23811 GCA_029593785.1 Cabassous unicinctus | reverse complement strand
CAGTTCTTCCTTCCTATCAAAGCAGATGGCTCTAATGATTTTTCAAGCCATAGTTAATTCATTTGCAAACAACCGAGATCGGTTGGCAAATGTGTACTGAGAATGCAACGTTACAGTTCATAAATGCTCCCAAAGTTTGTTTTGTTCTATCATTACTGGAAAATGGTGTTTACCTAAGTTAAATTATTTGTGTGAACCATCCCTGAGACAGTGCTATAGTTATAATAAATTACCTGTAAAGAGAAATGAACATCACCTGGTTAATGTGGTGATAGTAGTGCAATTGGTCTCATGGAGTAAATGAGCACATCTATGTTCTTTAAAGTTAAAATAAATGAAAGAAATAGTATGTCTTTTCCTCTTTGGGGTATTTGTTTACTTGGAGGTACTCAATGCATCCTCCATGAAAATACTATATGCATTATCAACAAATACTGAATTATACATTTTATATCATTAATAGAAGGTTTTTGCATACTATAAATATCAAATAAGAGATTATTGAAAATTTTCAGCACATGTCATTAAGGATAAAACCAATTCATCAGGCTTTTGAAACACATCAAAACATTTGTGAATATTTATAGAATAAATTTTCAAGTTGTTGTGAGCCTTCATTTTAAATAGAAGATGTTTAAAATTAAATTCATATTTTTACTTGTTTGGTAATATAAGCAATCTTCGGAAAACAAAATTGAATTTTGAAAACTTTTATCTTCACAAAAGCTTTGGGTTGTTTTTATCAATATCTTCAGGGCCCCAAGCTAGAAGGTGATTGGAGATTTTAATTTTATCCATATTATACATTACAGATAGATCTAGGGGGAAAATATTTTTCTCCCAGAACAAGCATTTATCACTTATTGATGTGAGTAATGTTTCCAATTAGGCCATACAAGCCTTGTTTTCTTTCTTAACTGAACTTACTTGAAGTTAAAATATGTTTCATGATTTGTGATTGATGGTTTGCCAGATAAACCATTTAAAAGGTAGCAAGGATAGACAAAGGTGTTGGGATGCCTCTGACTATAATAAATAACATGAGATACGTGTTAAGAAAACTGTGAAATTAGATATTGAAGAGCATTGATGCTTGGGGTAGTACATGCTTTGATTCAAGTTGGAATTATAAACAAAAGAAAGTTGGATTCTAAATTGCTTAAGCCAAGGAAAGGTGCAAGTGGTACTGGTGAGTTGGTCAGCTATTTTTTTCATGTTCCCTAGTGTAATAAGTGTTCAACTAACTTTAACCACTCTGGAAATCTTTAATGGTATTTTATTAATCACTTTTAATTGAAAGATTTCTGTGATCCAAAGATCTAAGGAATCTGAATGTATAATACTAAGAATATTAGTCTTGGTTTTAATTTTCCCCGTTTATTTGAATATGTTTAAAATATGTTTGAATATGTTTAAAAATGTGCTTTCCTAGCTTGCATGGCACAGCTAAATAAAGCAAAATGTTTCATCTTCACAAATAACTCTTTTGATACTTAAACTTCCATATTTATTCCAGAAAAATGTTTCATCTTCACCCCTAATCTCTCTATTAAGAAGAGCTTATACATTATTTTACAGGCTAAGTTCACACACAAAAAACTTTTTCCTAACAGTGTAGACTCCTTAAACAAACTATATTACTTTGTTTTAAGAGAAATCATAGTAAACAAGTGCTTCCACCTGTGAATTTTGGGAAGTAGCATTGGTCATTAAATGGCAATTTGGATGTAATAGTTGTTCAAATAAAGGAATCAATTGTTCCTTTTTTTTTTCTGGCATCTATATGTTCAGCTTGGATAAGATTTCCTAGAAAAAAAACTCATTGCATTCTAAGTACCTTAGCAGGAGATTATTTTTGTTCTGAGCATCTATTCCAACTTTTGTGGCTAATTCATTTGTACAAAAATATTTATCAAACCCCTAACATGTGCCAGGTATTGTTCTAAATACTTGGAATAAATCACTGAACAAGACAGATGACTTAAAGAAAATGTAGTTCAAACCCCTTTGGGCCCAAACCTTTTATGCCACCCTTAACTCATAAAGGTGTGTAGGGTTTTTCAATTTACCAAAACCATCTATTTAGCATAGCAAGAGAGGCATGACCTGCCTGCCACATGCTAATGCTTTATATACCCAGCACTGATTATTTTAATGCCAAGATTGTCAGAGTATGATATATGGAAATGCTATGCTTTAAAAGTGTGTCATCATACTTCATCTAAAGAAAAAAAAAAAACATAACCCAACTGAAAGAGCAACAATAAGGAAATGTTTAAAAGAGCAAGAAGAATCCAATATCAATTTAATATCATGTTGTGATACTAAACCAATATTTTTAAATTTTGACTCTAACACCCATGATGAAAATTGCTGTCAGTACCTAGGAGGTAACAGTTAGGTATCCTTGGTTCTTGGAATTAAGGTTTCCCTCTGAGAATGAAATTAGACCCAATCATCATGAAACAACTGAGATCAGTCATCTATAGAAATAACTGAACTAAAGCAATAATCTGTGGCTGAAGAGTCTAAAAACACCTAACAGCAAATTCCCATGACTAAGGTATTTGATGACTGCCTTAGCAGGGCTAAACCTATCACATACTCAATTTTATTGGATCCTGTCTGTAAAATCAGGGAAAAAAAAGGGTATATTATATATTTTAAAGAGAATTTAGAAAACCAGAGGGATAGCAAAATTTCTACTTGTGGAAAAAGGCTAATTTTAAATGTCCTCATTTTAGCCTGAATACGCTATCCTATTTCTTATTTTCTTGCTTACCAAGGAGTTGCCTGATTATTAATTTAATTTTTACACCTATGCTAAGACAGGCTGTGACCACATCTTGATCCCATATGTAACCTGTGATCTGTGTACTCTATCTTTAGAGGCTGGATTAACAGTAAATTGTGAATTGGGCCAGGTGTGACAGGGAGTTGCCTTTGGTCAAATTGGAGAAGGGATGACCTGCTTACACAGGCACTGAACAGGACATGTTTGTGGGCCAAATTCACTTTGTAATCTTTGATGGATATTCTTAGATTGTAACAAGAATTGATTGAGTCACAATGGTGAAAAGAGACTTCAGGGTTTCCCTCCTATTTCTTTATTAAGATTGTGTATTTCCTGGTTAACGCTTTCAAAAAAACAACAGCAATAACAACAATCAAAAACACAGGATCATTGTTTACTCTTTTGTCCTCGAGATGATGCCATCCTTTATTTTACGCTATGCCTGAGCCATCATTATATCAGTCACTAAATATAGTTTCTTGAACAGGGAATTTTTGAGCTTAAAAACTTTTTCAGGAGATCTTTATACTTTAAAAGTAATAAAATATTTTAGGGTAGTTTGTGATTCTGTCTCAAAAGCACTCTGGATAAAGAACAGAACTTTTGTTTCGTCTATCCTGAGAGAGCTCATTGATAAAGATGGGGGTTGCACAGTCTTTAGGCTAAGCAAATTCCCGAATGCCACCTGGGGCAAAGCCTCTAGGGAGAAAGATATGCTATTTTTGATCACTAAGAGTGTGATTTTCTCTTATTCTTCTCCTATCATTCTCCTGTGCATAGCAGCCACAAGTTGGGTTTGGATGGAAGGGACCCTGGTCCCACCCCACTTACAGGTGTGCCCTGATTAACCCCATCAAGCTAATCTCTTCCCTCTTGCCATGATAATTGTTCCGGAGTGCCTGCCTTGTTTCCCATGATATTTCCCTATTACTGAGATTGGTTTAGGAATGGGGAATCTGAGCCAAAGAAACATGGGTGGATGTTGCTGAGGGATTTGGGGAAATTTCCTCACCTTTCTAAGAAAGCTAGTTGCAGTCAGCTTTTTTTGTCTCTTTGGATGGTATGGTATGTGGATATGGATGCTGGAATGTGGCAGCCATGGAGGCAGCCTTAGAATGAAGCTGGTGCTAAGGAAGTCAGTGCACAAATGGGGAAAAGGAATTGTCTTAATCATCCTTGAGCTGCTGAGTCAAACCAAAGCCTGAAGTCCTGTCAACCTCTGTACTATCCACCTATATGAGCAAATAAATTCCTTTTTTATTGTTTAAGCCAGTTTGATTTTGAATTTTTTTCTTAAAATACAGAGTTCTTAGTGAGAACTTGTTATCAGACATTAGTGTACTCCTTTCTCTCCCGTACATTCTTAGATGAATGTAGATTGTTTTGGAGTCATTGAAACAAAAACCTATGCCAAAATGCCCTTTCTTGTGGATTAGTTTTAGTGAACAATGATAATCCTTCTTCTCTGCCATTATAGTAGCTTTGTTTGGCAGTAGAAATATTAAGAATGATGAAGAAAATGATGAAGAAAAGAACATTTATGAAATATTTCCTTTTATGGGAGCAATACAAGTAACCTCAGTACACCAGTAATTTACAGTGAACTGGTTGAAAATCATTCATAGATCTAGGCATTTGTAAACAGATAGATTTGCTACAACACAACGACTTTTGTCTCACCTTGAGTGGAAACTATTAATTCCTCTTTCTTTGTGGTTCTTTGAACTATATCATTCTCATTATGGGGAATGTCATGAAAAAAAGGCAGCAAGCCTCTGCATGAAGAGCTGTGAAATGCACTCGTGAGTAACAGCAATCAACTCGTTTATCTAACAGTGCCCACAAGACTGATGCAAAAGCACAAAATCCAGGGAAAATAAGGAAAATCTAAAACAGTCCTGGAGGAGATGCTGCTTCCACCTTAAGTCTGGTGGAAGAGAGGTCAGGGTGGTGTGCCTGGCACAATGACAACAGCAAGGGTTTCAGTAGGGATAATTTAGCCCGAGTCTTCATGTCTGGTGCCAGCAAAGCAGCTGGCATCATAACGGAAATCTACTCTAATGAAGTAGGGTAGGAGACCCAGTGCCATTTAGCACAGAAAGGTCTTGGTGTGCAGTTTCACTATGGAATGAGTGCTATGTGGCACCAGAATGCTGTCTGGCACCCAAATGTTGACTTCTTATTTAAAACAACTCTTTCTGTTCCTGTAAACAGGGGCTTTCAGTGAGAAAAGCCAGAGCAACGTGGGTGGAATAGAAGCTTGAGAGGCAATCAGATCACATAACTGATGTTTCATTGATAATATATGAAAGACCATGTATGAGATAAATAGAATTATATGAAAATTTTAAATAAATATCATTCTGCCATTCAGAAAACCATAGTAGTGTCCCTTACCTGACTATAAACTGTAATAACTCTTCAGAAACCATGTCTCTATTCACTTTTTCACATGACTTTTCTTTTTCCCATTTCATGTACTGAAGAGAAATCTGAAATGCTTCACATATTGTATTTGCATGCTAAGACCTGGAGTTTTAAAATCTCATTGTAGAATGTTTACAAGTCCAAGAAATATATTGATACAATGAAGAAAAACAAAAGACAGAGAAAGGAATAATAGGGTTTAGAAGTACAATTTAATCACTTCATGAATGTAGCCTACCTTTAAAAAGAAAAGAAGTATAAATTATCCTTCCAAGGATTGGTCTTCTTTGCATGTACACTTCTGCATCTTTTCATTCTTACTTTTAACAAATCTAATCTCTCTGGATGTATTCTTGTTTTAGACATTTTGTTTCCTCTTCTCCCTGTTGTTTTCAATGGGCTCACTTCTAAGAGCTGCTTTTAATTATGAATCTTTAGGGGATGTTGGAGCTACCTGCCAGGTGTTGAGAAGGTATCACTTCACATTTGGTGATGTATTTCTTTAAAAATCAGTAGTTTTTAAATACTAAAAAAGAACCTTTGTTACTAAAACATGCTGGAGAGAATGTTTCATGAGTGACAATGTCTGGCCCTGAAAGAGCTAAACAGGAAATTAATAAATATGAAAATGAAAATTATTATGGAAATAATCAGCTAACAATACAAAGTAGTGGTCAGAAAAAGTAATAGTTTCCATTTGCATAGCTTTCATAATATTTTTAAAAACTAACATTTAGACCTATAATGGTGCTTCATGGTACAAGTTTGAATTAGGCAATATGGATATTATTACCTCAATTTTACCAATGGGAAAACTGAGACAGTATTTGAATAAAATTAGTTATGATTAGAATAAAGAAAACATGCATTTATTTGCTCCAATTATGTGTCATGTGCTGTGCAACTTTTAACATGTAGTCTGACTTGATCCTTGTAATAAACAACCTTTGAAATCCAGTGGCTTAACCCAATAGAAGGTATTTCTTCTACACATTGCATGTCCAACATGGATTGGCCTGGGAAGCTTTTGCACATATGGTCATTCAGGGACCCAGGCGGATGGAGAACCCATCTTTACAGGAACATCCACAATCACCATAACAGGGACAGAGAAGAGAGAGAATGGCTTACTGGCTTTTCAATCATCCATCCAGAAGTAACACATTTCATTGGTCGAAACAAGTCACATGGCCACATCTGACTATAATGAAGGCAGGGAATTTTAATCTTACTCTGTGTTGATAGGGAAGAAAATCACAAAATATTTGGAAAAGTTCTCATGATCATCATGATCCACCACAATCTTCATTATCCAAAGATTACATACCTATTCCCTGATTTTTCTCTGCCACTCTTATCACTATGGGGTCTCTCATTGCCTAATTATAGATCAAAAGCATGTCTATTCATTTTGTGGTTTAAAAAACACTACCACTAATTATCATATAGGATTTTCTTGGTTATTTGCTTAATAAGTGACTTTTAATCAAATACTTTGAATAATTAATATTAACAGTAGCACATAGGCAATTTTTTCATGTAATATCATTAAATTTTTATCATGACTGTGATTACTTCTTGCACTACCCCCTCTCCCATTTTCCCTATAAATTCTTACATACAGGACTTAAGAACCGGCCATTTAACTCATAATTTTTATATTCCCATTGCTCAGTTGCAAAGGATAATATAAGCAAATTATATTCTTAAATATGTAGAATGTATTTTTAAAAACTTGAAAATAAGCAGTTAAAGAGTTAAGATGTTAAAAAAAAATTGTACTACCATGGAAACCCAAGAAGGACAAGTAAAGCCTGCTGTTGTTCTACATTTAAGGCAAAACTCTGACCTAACCCAACAGTATGTGGACAGGCGAAGGGTAGCAATTCCTAGAGAGAAATCTTTCTGCAATTCTCAACTCATATTTGGGTAAGAAGAAAAAAGTTTAAGGGAAATTTTTACCAGAGAACAGAATTTTGAGGAACCTAAGGAACTGGCTGAGAAGTGTACCCATTACATTGCTCTTCCTGTCCTCAGGTAGCGAATGTGGTAAATGCTATGTGCTGGTGATTACTGTTTTTCTGTGTCCCCGTTCCTCGGTGGGTGTTATCAGAGATATCCTGTTTATCCTCCACTATGATATATTGATTGTACAAGGGTGGGTAAATTGATCATTTTCCATGGTTTGTTAATGGATAGCAGGATGTAATAGCTGGATAAAATTTTCACTTGTATCCTTATGATATGGAGCGAACCATTTTTTGGTTATATGTGGTATAGATGAATCATGTTAGGCCAAGTGGTTTTAAATGCTTGTTCTGGGAGAATAGGGTATGTGGATGCTGGCAGCCAATGAGTAGAATATAATGAAAATGTATTTTTATTTTGGTCTGCCCAGAATCTTCTTAGGGAAGAACCATGTACTAGTCTTAGTTTGTGTAGTTTTGGTAGACTTGCAATCCCCATCACTCTCCAATTCCAAGCATGGGAAAAAGACCTAGGCTTGGTCAAGGAGAGTGGGCCAACTCCTGCTATAGCAATTGGTTCAAGGATATACACCAAGACCGAAGCAGAGTGATTAGAATTCTCTCTGGGAAATAGTAGGGAACACTTGGGAAAACATGTTCTATTCTAGGAAATGACAGAAGTAAGGGCAATATAAGGCTAGGACCTTTGCCATTTATCCTAAATAGTAATCCTTTTGCTCTTCATTTTCTTCATAGATAGATAGATAGATAAGCTATGGTTCCCATCCAATTAGACTGCTGTGAAGATTAAATAAAATGATGTTTATATAAGCATTAATTCACTGCTTTTTGTAACTTAAAATAGCTATGCATTGAATTTTAGCTAAAACTAAAGTATAAAATGGAAAAAATGAAGAGATTTCAGATATGCCAAATAATTATACTACTGTAATCATATTGCCTATCTTGTAGTATTTGTCTGATTCATTATTTCCAATTATGGCTCTATTTGGATTACTCAGTATTGAACTATTTAAATAATCACTACAAAAACTCTTTTTCATGACAATTAAAGGATATGACAAATAGAATTTTCTGCATGTCAGTAGAGTGGTATTATACATGGTCATGATGACCCTGGTGTCTGTGAGTTTTACAAGTTGTTCAACATAGCTTTAAAGCATTTGACTTCATCCACATACTTTGAAATTACTTCATCATTAATGGAATACATGCACTTGTGAATTTGATATCTGTGTAAGAAAAACACTATTGTTCAGTATTTTTATATATTTCAAAATTTCTCCTAGACCAATGAGAGTCATCAGAAGAGTGTTTATATATTCTGTGCAGAGGCCCATTTTAAAGGAATAATTCATCTCTAAACTGCCTTAACCCAACTCCTAGCAGATTCTTGAAGTGTCATTACCCGAATTTCCACTTGTTAAGAAAGGCCACAGACTAGGCACCGGCAATGATTATCAAATGCAAGACACTTGCTGTTAAACGACAGCTACAGTCTCAGAGACAGAGGCAACATGAAATGTAGCTGCTTTTCTTCAATCTTCCCTAATAAGGAGAAAGAGCAAGTCTCTGCTTAACTCCAACAAAAGAGGCAATTTTACTTCCAGTCATGGTTTAACCCCATGGATTCCGTATAAACAATTAAATCAAGAATATTATATGGGAGAGGACCATCTTCTATTTAGTTCAGTCCCATTAAAATTAAGGATAAATACTTAGGTTTGTTTTTCTTTTTCTCCCCTTTTTTGGTGTGTGTGTGTGTGTGTGTTTTACAAAGTTAGGAAGGAAAGGGAAAAAATGCAAATAGACCATTCTTAGTAACAGGCACTAGATTCTTAAAACGCTCAAACAGAAAACCTCCTTCTCTTTCACATGTGAAAAAAAATAGGTTTTTGTAAAAATATGTTTGATGATATGAATATCTTCATAAGGCCTGATTTTATGTCAGTCTGTATCAACCGAGAAATAACAAACTAAGTTGCAAGGCAAAAAAAGTATTTATTTTTGGGGTCTTAGAATTGCAATTCCGGGAGCACAGATTCAGGTAACAGCCCGAATGGTGTCCGGCTTTGGGGTTTCCAGGTAAGGGTTTTTAAAGGAAAAGATTACACAAGTTTTTTGTATGTAGTTGGTGGATATTTGGGTGCTCCAATTGTCCTTCAAGAGTTTACTGAGTTCTTTATCTCGTGGTTTGTTTATGGTGTCTGCATGATCTTAGGGTTTTCAGGAAAATTGTTGTTTGAGGCTTTGCATACTCTGGTAGTTTGTAATATCTGGCTGAAACCTGCATAAGAATCATCTCCAGAGTACCTCCCGACTCCATTTGAAATCTCTTAGGCATAGAAACTTTATTTTGTTTTATTTCTTTTAACACTACATAAAACTGGATCACATATCCCAGAAAGAGGACACAGTGAGGATGGAGGAAGAGGAAAGTGGAAGACAGAAAAGAGATTTTTATTGGGTGGCTCTTTTAGAGATATTTCTTTTTTTGCTTTTTATTTTTCTCTTTTAGTTTGGTATTTAAGGACTTAAATAATGACATTACAATTTCCTTGAGAATAGTCCAATTTGAATAATCAAAGTCACTGCATTCAGGAAAACTTAAATAGAAAGATCTCAGATATTAGCCAAGCTAAGAATTTACTGAATGCTTTTGACTTGAAAAAATTCCACAGAGCCCAATAAGGGTTTTTAATTTTTAAAATAATTTTTGAGTGGCATATAATAAATATGTTTTGAGTAAAAATATATATGTAGCTTTGGATTAATAAATTATTAAAAATATCATAAACTATTTAAATGCAATCTTAAGAACAGAAATAATACATAAAATATAAATTTCAACTTTTTCCATTAAAAATCAGAGATATTGACTTTAATTTTTGCTTTAAAGGTCATAATATTCTGAAAAAGAAATTTCACAATCCAACAGTATATCATGTTTTGTTTTGTAAATAAAGGCCAATTGAAATATATATTTAAAAATGCATGATATAATATGAGAAAAAAACTGCCATTATGACCAGATGTACTGAATCTTACATTTTGAACTTCAAAAAAAGAAATAAATCAACTGGCTTATTTTTATAATTTTCATGTTTTGTTTCTAAATGGATAGAAAAGAGAGGTGGTTCAAGCTTTTTTTTTTTTTTGAATTCTGCAAAAAGCATTCTATGAGGAGGTAATTTTTATTGCTCATACCTCAAATATATATTTAATACAATTGTTCCATTAGTTCATGCATTTCAAATTGATTTTTGAAGTACAAAATATACATAAGAACTTTGAGCTGATGAAAGGAAAATGGAACAAAACTTGCAGAATTATATCGTGTCCCTGATTTCC
Source organism: Cabassous unicinctus (assembly GCA_029593785.1). NCBI lineage: Eukaryota > Metazoa > Chordata > Mammalia > Cingulata > Chlamyphoridae > Cabassous > Cabassous unicinctus. The sequence continues at coordinate 13,251 of JAQZBX010006555.1, read as the reverse complement.
TTATTGCATTCAACATCAGTATTCCTTGTACTTCATGCTTTAACCAATGATAAATTATGTATACAAATTAAATTAAATTAAAAACAACATTTGACCAAGAATTACAAAAGCAATGTGCTCTTTAAAACCAATATATCACCTAGAACCAGGGGTTATCAACTGAGTCAGAAACTAAGTGAATGGATCACAAGCCAGTTTATCTGAGCTCCTTACACACCCAACATGCTCACCTAAGGACACAGGGAGGCTCTTAAGACTATTCCCTTATAAAAGAAACATGTATGTATTGTATAGTTATTTTAGTTATTGATTTAAGAAATAGAAATTGTAATGGATATCAATATTTTCTTTCATTATATGAACTGTTGGGGCTATAAACCAATGGTTGGAAAAGACTATTTCAATTCAAGCCCCTCAATGAGGAAACTGAAGCTGAAAGAGTTGATGTCTTTATCAAATGTTTATGGGTAGTCAGATGTTTAACACTTAATAGCAATTCATAGATATTTGTTTTCTATTATCATTGGTTTTAATAATTTGCTATCTTTTATCATTATTATTAGTAGTATTAGATTTTTGTCTCTATTATCACTATTATTATTATTAAATTGGCATAAGGAAAAGCCAGTTCCTCTCCTTAGGATAATTAAAATATTACTAGGGTTTCTACTTATGAAGATTAGAATATTGTTTATTTTCTTCTCTAGTACTGTGCTAGGCTTTGTGCATAGTGTTTGAATCCTAATTATTTGAATTACTTGTAACATCCCATATTAAGAAAGAAGTCTCAGAATTTCTGGCATTAATTAAAGAATATGCATATTAGTAATTTTGACTCAAAAGCTCATCTTAAAATATAAAAGAGTGAAATAAGACATGAAATTATTATTAGGTAACTTTTCTGACTGCTGAATTTTTTGCTTATAGAAGATCCCAGATTTGGGATAGAAAAGTTACATTTTCCATTCTTAGTTTGCTCTGTTTTGTAGTATGTGTATCAGTCAGGTCCAAAAGGTAAGAAGAAATCACAAAATATTTAAATTAGAGGGAAATAAATACACGGAATTGGTTACACAGTTGATGACAGAGCTAAGAGGCCAACTAGAGGATGGGAAGGTAACTAAGAGGACAGTACTAACAGGAGGCTGCTACCTTTGCCTCACGTGGAAGGCTGCGGAATCCAGAAATGTGGTAGAACTGCCTGATCTGTGCTGGGAGCTATGGAGAAGACATAGCCACTACTGAAGATGCTACCCAAGGCAGTACAAGAAGGAGATAAGTATCTTGGCTTCTACCTTCCTTCTCTCCTCCAATCTCCCACTATTGCCTCACCTTGGCCAAGCTCAGACAGAAGTGTCACCCCTACCTCTCCCCATTCCCTCCCTAAGCAAAATAAAACAGAAGAAAGAGCATGAAGAAGGAAAAAAAAAAAACCCTTCTCTATCCATTGCTAATTTTTGTGGTGTTGGTTTGATTTTATTATCTGAGCCAAGAGTCAATAACTGCCTGCTTAATTACTATGACTTAAGAAAGAAAGGTCAAATATTGTCCAGCATCTGCCATATGATTTGTTAGAATCATGGCCTTTACTAGGCATCACTGGATTATAAGCTAAAATATATTGGCTTTTCTTCTCTTCCTCTGTCTCAGGAAAATATTTGTAAAGCTTTAGGAACAAAAGGGGATTCTAAGCTGCACCTTGATAAGCTCTGTCCTTGCTGGCTTGCCTGGGTTGGACAGGTAGAATGCTAACACTGAGATCATTATTGAAGTATGTGTTGTTGATTCTGGCTCCTAATTTAGAGGAAGAGCTACAGTCTCTTTCAAGTCATATTTCCAACAAATGTGTTCCATGTAAATGAACTTTAGAGCACAAAATTTTCCTTCCATGCATTTGTTTACTCCACAAACATTTATTAAGTGCCTGTCCTTGCCCTACATACTACATCTTTACATTCAAAGATGTAAAAATGCTTTGCATCTGGTCTTCAAGAAGCATGGGGAGTTCAGAGTCTCATGGAAAGAGAGATACAAAAACAAGCATTTAATGCACAATACACTAGCTGTTCTAACAAAGATGTACAGAAATGGTATAATGGAAGGATTGATGAAGACCTCACACAGGAGGGTGTGTTTGGGTCATATTCCCTGCAAAGAGAAGAAGATTTACAAAGGCACAAAAGAATGGGAGCACACGGGGTTTCCAAGGAGCTACAATTAATGTTTTGATTGACACACAAAGGACAAGGAGTAAGGGAGAAAGCTGAGGAGATGAGACTCAAAGGGTAAACTGAGACCAAGATGAAGTTCCTGTTTGCCAGTCTAAGGAGTTTAGATTTTCCTTTTTAAGCCTTGAGAAGTCATTGAAATTTTTGAATATGGTAAAAATATTTCAAAGATATTTCTGTTATCACTGAGAGAAATGGATGGAAGTAATGTTTAAGTTTTAAAACAGGAAATCTAATTAGAAATAAATTTTAATAATCAAAGAGAGAACTTTCACTTGAAATTCATTAAACAGATATTATATTAAGAGGCAGCCAGCAAGAGATCAATCACTAGATATACATTGTGGGGGTGTGGGATAAGCATGGGCCCTACCCTGGTGTGATAATAATTCAGTGATGATGAAATAAGATACTGCAAAGGCATAGCAGTAGAGATGGAAAGAGAAGTTTGAAGGTGGAAGAAGCTGGATTTTGTGACAATAGTACATAGAGAGATGGAGACATCTAGGATATTTCTCAGGTTACTAGTTTGAGCAATGATATTTCATAGTAAGAAACATAATTTGAAATTTATTTCTTCCCACTATGTATCATTACAAGGGAAGTTCTTTTTTCTTTATTGCCTCCTCCATATATTCTGAAACTGCTGCCTTCATCAGTGAACTTTTGCTATTCTTATCTATTATGTTTGAAGTCGAAAAAGGACAGAATTGTGATTTCTCGTGCCCAAACTGATTCCTATTTCAAACACTATTGGTTTGTGCAGTCCATCACTGAATGACTTGCAAAGCTTCATTGAATATTCAAAAAAATTAAGAAAATCCCTTCAGATCTTTCTTTTGGCTGGGCCACACAATTCTGGAATTATGAAAAATAAAGTGTATTCCACGATAATATAGTTAGATTGAAAACCTACCTGTAAAGACTTGTCAAGCAATTTGATGCATTATTGTTTTATAATACTTTAAACCCCACCTTAAAAAATCAGAGCCTGTTAGCACTTTTGTTTGATCTTTGCAGAATTCTATGAAAATAATAATAAACCTCTGGGTAGAATAAACAATCTCCCTGTGACAATTGACCAAGTGCCTTCTGGCAAGTCTAGTCGTCTCTGCTCTCTTTAAAGTTACAAAGTGTAAATTGCTTTGCAACAGTAATATATTCTGGTCAAAGTGGGGAAAAAAGTACATATTTCATTTGAAAGTTGGGGTTGCTGATTGAATCATCTGAAATTCATCAGTGGCTTTGTGAAATTGGTTCTTTTCTAAGGAAGCAGTTTTTGCCTATGAAACAGACTTAATGTTACTGTTGTCTTCTACTATTCTTCAATTAAAAATAGAAATGAGGAGAAAATATTGTGATTCATAATTTATGGTCACATTTTTGAGGACACATTTGCTTAGAATATAATGTAGCTTGACAGCTAATGCCCTTGTCGATCAGAACATTCAATGTCCCCAAAGCAAGCAGTATGCTGTCCCTTCATCTAGTATATAAACAAAAGTTTCTTCCTATTAAAGGAAGGATGGAAGAAATGGGTCCTTTATAAGAATGTCCTCATGGAGAATTGCTTTCAAAGAACGCAGGAATTATAATGTGGCCATTAAAGCCCACCCCAATGCCAATTCTACCTTGTTTATTTTTCCTTTAGCGTCCATTATTCTTCAGTGCTTTTTTATTAGGTAGTAAAATGTTCTCCATATCCTAATGTTGGTATTTCCCTATCTTTCAAAATTCAGTTTCTTATAATCAAATGTGCATTAAGCACAGCGTCAGGTGCCTAGAAAAATTATAATTGAGTCCCTGGTCTCTGATGAAATAAGTAGAAATGACATTGGGTCTTATTTTTTACTGATATTTGAGAGTCTCCCCAATTATTTTGCCCAGCCATAATAATATTCTACATTCACCTATGATTTATTCCTTGATTTACTGTAATTTGGCTTCTAATTTTTCCTAACTGCCAACTGAGGGCTCTCTCAGCCCTTATTTTCTGTTCTCTCTGCTGTACATGTCATTGTTGATCCTTCTGGTCCTTATTCCTTTGGCTTTTGTGATCAGGTATTTTTCTGGGTCTTTTTTCTTTCTGACTGCTTCTTCTTTCACCTCAGTTTCTCATGCGCACTGGGGTGTCTCATCTACTTCTATTTTATCATTTCATCTTCCATATGTAAATAAACAGTCCAAGCTCTCTCCAGACTTATACTCAGAGACTGCTGGGCACTATCAGATGGTTGCCCCATAGGAAAACTACACTTAATATGTCTAAAAGTGGATTTGTCTTCCTCTACCAAATTTTCTCCTCATCCCATATTCTCTAGCTCAGTTGATGGAATCATGGCTAGGAATCTCAGTTAGAAGTTTGTAACTAATTTACTCCTCCTTCTTACCCATCATATGTATAATTAGTCACTGAACTGAATTTTAAATCCTGGTCCATCCTTTCTAATCCATCCCTGTGGTCATTGCCTTAGTTTATGTCTTAATTATCCCTGATCTGGCTGCTTCCTCTTTGTCAGTTTCTTAATTGATCTCCTTTCTCCATTCTTGTCCCTATAAAATCCATCTTCAACCCAGCTGCTAGAGCCATCCTGCAAAAATTTGGATTTAACACATACTCTCTCTACTTAAAGCCTTTCAATTTCTTCTTTTAAGTTGAGGGATGTATCACAACATACTTGTTTGCATTTTCATTACAACCATATATTTCCTCTCCTCTTGTCTTTGCTCTCAATATTGGGCAGACTCTCTCCTTTTCCATTCTTGACATAACTAGTTCCTACGAACTTCTCCCAGAAGCCTTTCATTACAAACTGTCTCGCTCTTCTCCACAGAGTGTAGCAAGTATTAATACATTTTGTTGAATGAATTACTCCACTTCATTTTGCTGATCTAAGTGGTGAAAGCACGAAAACATATCAACACAATATCAAAACTATTAATACTAATTTTCAGGTCAAAGCAAAATTAGTATCCACAGTACTGATTTATTCCATGTGTGGCTATGAAAGTGAGACTGATTTCTGTTGTCCTGGAATGGTTGCTCTCCCAACCTTTGGGTAATTAATTCTTCTTTATAGCCTTGTTGGTTAGCTTTATGAGCTATTACATGAGGAAATAGAAACATTTCTATAACATTTCTTAAAGGGTACAAATTAAATATATATGTATATTAAATTTGGGTAATCAAAAATTAAATTCTGGCCAGAGGCTATAATCTAAATTGCTTATTCCTCAATTTTGCAAGGCAGGTTTATGGCATTCTGAGTGGGCTTGATCTTAGAGTGAAACTAATGTGTCATTGAGATACTGATATAAAGTCATGGATCCACTGATAGCATTTTTCATTTATCCACAATTATATTGATAGGTCCAGCAATTTATTTTCTTACTACGAAAGTCACTATTGGTGGGAAATTTAGCTTACTATTTATTTTTCTTTGGAAATTCTCCCATTGGGTTGTACCTTTGAAGATCTTAGGTCTTGGAAGACCAACCTGAAAGGTTTATAGACTGAGATTCTTCTAAGAACTAAAGCAAATGCATTTATAGAGATTATGTCCACTTAAGCAAGGATTGAGATGCTGCAGAAACTCTCAGTTTTGTTCCTGCCATTTTAACTAGGTCAGTGAGTTAAGAGAGTCAAATTATTGCATTTCAGAGGATTTTAAAAAATTTGTCCTGTATTTATTATGAAATATTTCATAGATACAAAAGAATACATGTACAGTATAAATGTAAATCATGGAGAATATTATTAAAGCGATCATCCATGACAGAGTTTCTCATTGGCAATGAAATCTCTTCACTACCACTCCTAACTGCACAGAGGATGTATGATGAATGGCTTAAATTTTATTGGAACTGCTGAAAAGGCTCAATAGAGAAACCAAGAGGTTCATCATTTCATCAATGGCCTTTCATGTCCTTGTTACCTAACATGAGTGAATGCTGTACTGGCAGGGGGAAATACATGTGCTATTTTTGCTTTGTCCTACTGTATAACTGGTTTTCTAGAGAATGAAATCGTCCTCAATATTTCTAAGTAGTCACCCATCTGTCTCTCAATATCTTTTTCCCCCTCTGGGAGAAAAAGTGCCTTTTGGGTTGGGCAGGAGATTGGTTTTTGGTACAGAATGTGATATTTTTATTAGGAGTTCAGTGATGGAGGACAGCAAGAAAAGGAATCCCTCTCTTTCATGGTCATCCCTTTGGCTGATACTGCTTTAAAAAAAACAACAACAGGTAAAGCACTGTCCTGCTATAGAATGATGTCTGAGGTGGCAGATTGTAGGATTGCATTTGAACCAGATTGTTTATGCCCAATCTCATGCCCTTGTGCATTTCAGTTGCTATTTTTCATTTGTTATAAAAATGCCATTATCTTGACCAGTAATGCAGTTTCTCAGATATTTTGAAATCCTTAAAGGCTTATTTTCGGCGAGCCTGTGCTGCAACACCACTGACTATGCCTCGTGTGCATTGTATTAGGCTAATGTAGGGTGGAAATAGCAAATTGACTTTGATAACGGATTTTCAAGTGTGCTCTTTGTGGATGAAATGCTGTTTCACTTATTATGATTTTTTCAGGCAGTAATTTATTTGTAAATGTCTTGACTGCACTTTAATGCCACTCTGTCTCTGGGGGTGAGTCTGTGTTACAACCAGTTACAGAGATAACGAGGTTAGGAATACATCCTCAAGTGGTATTTGTCTAGGACTTGAAACTTTTTTTGCTGTGACAGCCTGACAGGAACAAATGATTCAACAAGATTTAGCAGCAGGATAGGGAGGCTACAAATTAGCATATAGGTGCCCCAAAGCATTATACATGTAGGTTCTTTTTAGGAGGAAATCAGAAGCTGACATTCTAGCATTAAGAAACCATCTTAATGTTTTTTTCTCTAATACTGCTTTGAACTCTTGGTGATGGGGATGGGGGGTTGCCAGAGATAAAATGTTGACTCCAAGTCATAGAAGATTCGCAGCAAAGGGGAAGTGATTTCTAAATGGTTAAAAAATGTGAGTCAAATATTTCAGCAACTAATTATAGGGGTCCTCACTCACTTCTGGATTGGCTGAAAGTTCATATCCATGTGTAGATTATTAGAGAGAAATTTGGTCTAGGCCAAGATTCAGTAAATTTTCTCTGTAAAAAGCCAGATTGTAATATTTCAGGCTTTGTAATATTTCAGCCATATGGTCTTTGTTGTAACTACTCAACTCTGCCATTGTAGTGCAAAATCAGCCATAGATAATATTCAAATGGAGGAGTATGGTAGTGTTTAAATAAAACTTTATTTATAAAAACAGGCAAAGAGCCAGATTTGGTCCATGGGCCATCATTTCATCATTTGCTGACTTCTGTTCTAGGTTAAGTGGAGAAAGGCTTTGCAAATGCTTGCACAACTGTACCTGCTTTTCTTTTTTAATAGCTCTGAGAACACTTTAGCCCATGTAATTCAAGATATGCTGATCTAGGCCCCTTCTCCTTGGCTGTCATAAAATTACAAATTAAACACAATTGTTACTATCATCGCAACTATTGTCCCTTAAAGGTGACTTGAATTTAAGAAATTCTAGAATAACGAGTGTTTAGTGTTGGCAACAATCAGATAACTGAAATACTTTGGAAAGAAAGTTATTACTGTCCTGGGCTGGAGGTTTGGTTGAGTTTGATATTTTTAAATACTAGCTTTCAAGGGCTAAAGTTTTTATTTCCCAAGTAGGTTGATGTATTTTGTCCTCTTTGTCTTTTCTTTCTTTAAAATAATTTCTTGCTCTCTTCCCCTCTCCCTTCACCACTTGACTGTATCATACTGTGTTACTGGTTGCTGAGGTGCTGCGTCACCTTCTGTAATGTTGCTTGATCTTTGATTTCCTGTGAAGCACAATGAATCTTGCATTAGACTATTCTGAGTCAGGTGGTGCACCATCTGTTCCTAGGCCTGGAAAACGTGAGTAACAGAGAGCAACAGAAAGCAACAGCTACCCCAGTTTTCAGCAGAATATTCATATTCACACAGTGAGAGAGAGGCAGACAATTCTGATTTTAGACAGGGTAAAATTTATTTTCCTCACAATCACCTAATACATTCAACATAAAACCTTTATTGAAATCATTTTATGCATTATTGCTCTCATGGAATGGGGTAGGTTCTAACCTGTTTGCCTCTCTTTTTCTGGGGTAGTGTTGGATTTAAGTGGTTGGGAATTGGTCGTGTAATTGTACATAATAGCCGCATTGCATGAGGCTACCCATAATACATGAGAGCAGCTGGCAAACCTGGGTACTGAAGCTGATAGCAGGTAGTACATAACAAATTGAAAGAACAGAGGCCAACCAGAGATCTCCTGGCTGCCAACTTGTGATAGCATTTAAAAACCTAAACTAGCCTTCTGTCAAGAAAATGAGAGACCTATTTCCCATACAGCTTTAAATACCTAAGCTAAATAATAAACTATAGTCAAACTTTTAAACCATACATTGTTCTGGTAGTAATTTTTTAAAATCAATTTTATTCTGGTAGTAAGTTATTCAAATTAAAAGCAAGTCACTTTTATAATATAGCCATTAGCTTAAAGACACCTATATACTAAAGTTACTAAGAAATGTGTCTATAATGTGTTAAAAGTCCATCCCCATTAATGTTACAGAGACTCTCAAATTGCTTTAATGACATCCCTAAATATCATGTAGATGACAGAAAAAAAACAGCACACTTTTAGAAACTAAAAGAGTTCATTGATCTTTCTGCACTTTTTTAGTTTTCACCAAGTATTTTACTAGGAATATAAAACACTGCCAAAAAAAAAAAAAAATTAGTGAGGAACCTATAAAAATAAATGAGACAGAAAGCTACGCAGGTTAACTCTGTAAACTGCTGGCTGTTCTCAAAAGCTCAGGGAACCACTGTGGAGGAGAAAGTTCTGTTGCCTTCAGTGACTGAAGGTTCTTCTTTTCAGAATTGTCCCTGACTCAGCTGGTGCCATACTTTACTACAGAACTCATCAGTTTCATTTCCTATTTGAAAGGGTATTGGGCAATGATGGCTTATCCAGTTGCAGGAGGTTATGATAGGGCGACTGTGTTCTGGAAATAGATAAATATGCATCTAGATATCAGAAACAATTTTGCAGATTTTCTTATCTTGAGGAATACTCAGAGATATTTTGAGGCAAAAATCGTACTGTTTTTTGAGGCAGTAGGAGGTAGAGAAGGTGCAATGACATTTTAAGGGAAAGGGGCATGGAGAGAGTCAGTGCAGGGCTGCTATCTTTTAAAAATATTATTTCAGTAGCACAGACCGCAGTCTTACCCCATTTTTATATTTTACCTATTAGTAGCTAGAATTAATGCAGAAGCAGTCCTGGTCTAGGATGAAAATTTTTTGATAATGAAATCAGCTCAGTTTCTGGAACCCCAAATGTAATCCTGACACATTTATAATCACCTTTAAGAGATACAGAACAACAAATCACTGTTACTATAAACAGCATGTGTTTATTTTCAGAAGTAAAAGTTTAGCATGGAGCATTTAAAAATCCATTCTGCTTATGTTGAGGGTATTTTTAGGTTTCCAAAATTCATGCTGCAATTTTATATGGCTTTTTTTTTTAAACCCAGGAAACTTCATTTCCATCTATTCGCTAATATTTGATCCTTTTGAGGGACTTCTGAACTGAAGGTCTTTGACTTCTCTCTATGCGGCCTTTATGTTGAAATCTATGTGGTTCTTGGACCAGGGAGTTTTTTTCACAACACTAAAACAAAAATAGGCATTCCAACCTTTGATCTATACCCTGGTCTACACAGCTGTGTTTTTCACAGATCCAAGATCCACATTGCCAATTGGGCAGTATGTCAGGTCCAAACTATTACAGGATAAAGCACTGCAGATTTTTCTTACTGATTCCACTCATGGTTCCATTTTCTTGACAGCAGTGGAATTCAAGACCTCTAAAATGTACACAAAGCTCGCAAGTGCTGTAAGTACACATTCAAAACTGAAGAACCGAAGCAGATTTCCAAGTAGTGCAAACTGCGAGATCACTCCGAATGCAGTATTTACTTCCTGGCATATCCCAAGATTATTTCCCCTTTCCTTGTATTTCTCTACTTGTTTTCCAAATGTCTTCTAATCCTTTTTTAGTATTGATGAGGATATTGCCCAACTAGTTATGCACTGCTTCTCTGTCCATCTCCTTAGCGATGAATGTTTTGAGTATAATTGCATTACATTATTGAATTAGATCTGTTAGGTTGGTGCAAAAGTAATAGTGGTTTTACATTGTTGAAATTTGCCGTTTGATATTGGAATACATTCTTAAATAAATGTGGTTACGTTATACGTCATTTTAATGTGCATTTCTCGCTTTATGTTTTTTTGCTAATAACTTATTACTTGCTGTTTATTTTATATTTATTTTAGACTTTGGAAATGATGTTAGACAAAAAGCAAATTCGAGCGATTTTCTTGTTTGAGTTCAAAATGCGTCATAAAGCAGTGGAGACAACTCGCAACATCAGCAATGCATTTGGCCAAGAACTGCTAACAAACGTACAGTGCAGTGGTGGGTCAAGAAGTTTTGCAAAGGAGACAAGAGTCTTGAAGATGAGGAGCGTAGTGGCCGGCCATCAGAAGTTGACAACGACCAACTGAGAGCAGTCATCGAATCTAATCCTCTTACGACTGCACGAGAAGTTGCCGAAGACCTCAGTGTCGACCATTCTATAGTTGTTCGGCATTTGAAGCAAATTGGAAAGGTGAAAAAGCTCGCTAAGTGGGTGCCTCATGAGCTGACCGAAAATTTAAAAAAATCATAGTTTTGAAGTGTCTTCTCTTATTCTATGTAACAACAATGAACCATTTCTCAATTGGATTTTGACATGTGACAAAAAGTGGATTTTATACTACAACCGGCAAAGACCAGCTCAGTGGTTGGACTGAGAAGAAGCTCCAAAGCACTTCCCAAAGCCAAACTTGCACCAAAAAAAGGTCATGGTCACTGTTTGGTGGTTAGCTGCTGGTCTGATTGACTACAGCTTTCTGAATCCCGGTGAAACCATTACATCTGGAAGTATGCTCAGCAAATTGATGAGCTGCACTGAAAACTGCAACGTCTGCAGCTGGCATTGGTCAACAGAAAGGGCCCAATTCTCAGCGACAATGCTCAACCGCATGTCGCACAATCAATGCTTCATTGAACGAATTGGGCTGTGAAGTTTTGCCTCATCAGCCATATTCTCCTGACCTCTCGCCAACCAATTACCACTTCTACAAGCATCTGGGCAACTTTTTGCGGGGAAAACGCTTCCACAACCAGTAGGATGCAGAAAATGCTTTCCAAGAGTCCGTGGAGTCCTGAAGAATGGACTTTTACGCTACAGGAATAAACAAACATTTCTTGTTGGCAAAAATGTGTTAATTTTAATGGTTCCTATTTTGATCATAAAGATGTGTTTGAGCCTAGTTATAATGATTTAAAATTCATGATCAGAAACCACAATTACTTTTCCACCAACCAAATATATTTGGGAGTGGATAACCAGGACTTTTTCACCTGTGTAAAACTCATCCATAGTTTTCTTTATGCTTACATCCAGGGGCTTATTGCTATTAACATTATTTAATTTGTGTAATCTCACAATTGAAGCAGTTAGACTAATTCTACATGAAAAGTAGAATAAATCCTTTTGCTCCTAGTTACTAGCTCCAGCTACTCGCAACCCCATTCTGTCTTCATTTCCTTTTGGTTCAGTTTGGAGTCTATGGTTCTCTATTTCAATAACTCTTGTCAATGACCCAAATTCTCTTATACCTTTGTCTTTTCATTATATTTAGGCAAAACATCAACTCTCATTGAGCTTAATCACCCTTTTTATCTTTGCTAGTACCTAAGTAGCAAAGCATAGCTAAAGAAAATCACATAATATAACACACTGATCTGGTATCACTATACCTCATTAAACCCCTTTATTGAGTATGATCACCCATCACTGGGTCTTGTGAGGTTTGCATGGTAATCATTTCTTGAACCCATTAATATGTATTCATATGCACTATCAATATTCTAGTTCAAATGTTCTAGTTCTAATGAATTAGTTCATTCTAGTTCACCATCATTTCCCTCTAGATTCCTAAAATTATCAACTGACTAATATTCCAGGATCTATTACTGACCAACTCTGTTGCTTCTTCTTCATTACTCTTTTTAAAATGCATATCTGATTAAGTGCCTCCCCTGCTTATAGCCCTTGAAAGCTGCCCATTGCTTTTAGGATAGAAATGCAAACCTTTAACATGGCTCATATGGCACTGCACTATCTATCACCTCCCTGCCTCTGTATCACACTGACACCATCTTCTCATGATACTTGCCAACCACTGACCACTTTTACTTTCTTCAATGCTCTAACTCCTGTTCTTTTCTACGGTAAATTCTATTTAACCTTCTTGTCTTAGCTTGGATATCATTCCAAAAGAAATCTGTCCCTCCCATTATCCCCACTCTACCTGGCCCAATGATGGACTGACATGAGTTAAAAATGCCTCATCTCCTAACCTCTAGGTAAGGCTGACTTGGCAGTAATTCATTTTGCAAAGCTCCCTGTGGGGTCTGTCTCCAGCTAACATTTGGCTGAGACCACATCCTTGCTTAGCTCTTTCCCTGCTGTTGTGGTTTGGAACTGTATATGCCCCAGAAAATCATATTCTTAAAGCTAATCCATTCCTTTGGGTGTAGATCCATTGTAATTAGGACCTTTTGACAAGGTTACTTCAGTTAAGGCAGGGCCCAGGGTGGGTCTTAATCCTCTTACTGGAGTCCTTTATAAACAGGATGAACAGAGACAGAGAGAGAGAGAGAAAGCCATGAAAGCAAGAAGCTGAAAGCAATGAAACCCAGAAGAGAAAGGATAGACCAGCAGATGTTTCCATGTCAAGTCAAGGACTGGGGGGCGGATGTGGCTCAAATGGTTGGGAATCCGTCTGCCATATGGAGGGACCTGGGTTCAATCCCT
>JAQZBX010006554.1:0-52808 GCA_029593785.1 Cabassous unicinctus | reverse complement strand
CATGCACACCCTAACTTCTAAAGAGTTATCTAAGTGGATATTTGGTTCTAAAAATGCTTGGTGGCATTATTTTGATACGCTCAATTTCATGTGAATGCCAATGCATCTCATTATGCCCATATACAAATGAGTATGCAGATGACCCTTGAAGTCCACAACGACTAAAGGTATACTAGGAAGGTGAGAAGTTAAAAAAATTGATACAGGTGTGATGGAAAGAAGTCCTCAAATAGTTTTAGAGCCTACAACCAGGCATTGTCTAGTGTATTGGAACTTCAGATATTACAAGGCTGCCCCAGTTTATTACAGACCTTGTCTAAATCTTGTTATAGAGGAGGATGTACTCAAGTCCTATTAATATTTTGGTATATTTGACAATTTCATCACTTTGAACCAAGTGTAAAGTCAGGCAACACTCTTCAGATGGCAGTGTAGTCTTGAGGGACTGTTGTCTTCCAATTCTACTCCTAGAGATGATTCTAATAATGAAAGATGTTTATGTGAGATGTTATGGGAGGTATGGGAGGTGGAGATCATGGGAATCCTTGTAATTTTTGTGTAACATTTATGTAATCTAAGCATCTTTTAAAATATATATGAAAAAAAATAACATTTATGTAAGCAAATACACATATAAGCATATATATCTATATATCATTTTACAAATATTGGTTTGTATGGTGAAAAATTTGAATTTTACCCACAATAAAAATAAAATAAATAAAATAAAATAAATAGATAGATAAGGCAAAAAAAAAAAAAGTTACCTAGAAGGAGGCTTCTTTTAGTTTGCTAAAGTATTGCCAAGGCACTATACCAGAAATGGATTGGCTTTTACAATGGGAATTTATTAGCTCATAAGCTTACTGTTCCGAGACTGAGAAATATGTCCAAATAAAGTCATCAGGAGATGCTTTTCCCTGAGCTTCAGTTGTGGATGATCAGGCACCTGGCTGGGAACAATAGCGGTGTATGCTGGTCACTGCCTTCTCCAGGTTTCATTGCTTTCAGCTTCTGACTCCCTCTGGCTTTCTCTCTGCTTCTGTGGATTTCCTTATCTAGGGCTCCATTGATTTCAGCTTCCTCTCTCAGTTTCTAGGAAATTTTCTCTGTTTCTCTGCATGTTTCTCCTTTTTATAAAGGATTCCTGTAAGAGGATTAAGATCCACCCTGGGTCACACAATCTAATCAAAGGCCTTTAACTGAAGTAAGTTTACCGAAGTTCCCACCTACAATAGATTTACTTGCACAGTAATGAATTAGCTGTAAGGACATGATCTTCTGGGGTCCATCCAGCTTCAAATTGTTACAAGGCTCAAGACAATTTGCTAAATATGCATAGAGAGAAACAGCAAATGTTTGATTAGCTATTAGAGATACAAGAGTTATTTACATAATTTTTGTGCAGCAAAGTAGATAAAATATAGTGTATATGAGCAGATCTTGTGCACTGTGCTTTTAATGATTTTTAAGGTTTTGAGAACCTTAATTAAACATCAGTGAAAATATCAGAGCCTTTGTGGCACATACCCAGCATGCATTGGCTTAAGAAGGCTAGCTGATCCTATTTTCCAGGTGTGATTTTTGCATATGGATAGAAATAGAACAAAGACATAGAATCAGGGACTCACATGTTTCAGTTTTAATCACCGTTTTACTAAGACACAGAAATATCTGTTGGGCGTTTCTATATTCAATATATGGAACTTGGAACTTCTTATATATTCATTTCATTTGATGAATAACCTTGACATGTTATTATCCCACTTTAAAGATGAAAGAAAGTGATACTTAGAGAAGGTAATTAATTTGCCCACAATATCATAGCTAAATTTCCAGAGCTGGATTTTGAATTAATTGAAGTCTAATTTCTATTCTACCTTAAAAGAAGGGTGAGCTGAGTAATGCAATCTGAGAGGGTATGGAGGCCCTGTCATGTCTTCAGAGTTCCTCCTCAAAGTGTGCACCCCTTCCAACATCAAAATGATTGTAAAAATGTGGGGGAGCTTGTTTTTAAGCATGGTTTAATTTAATGAGTGCTTACTATTCAACAAGTGCATCTAAAGAGGAGCTTTGCAACGCTATTATTTCAAACTACCAGTTGACCCAACAGTAAATCTTCTGGCTTCTGCTCCATTTTAGAAGCAGGTATATAATCCACTGCATGCACTGATAAGTATTTACAACCTAAACAACCATCCCCGATACATGACTGAACATTGTTGTGTTGGGAACCTTATGTCAGAGGTTTATAGATTGGAGTGACACTATTACCTTTTATGTGATCTTGTTCCTTAATCAAAGATCTGGTTCTTTGAAACCCAATCATCAAATCATCAATTAGAACACTTAAAAGTTCTAATTTAATTTATTGATTAAATCATTTGCAGGTTATTATACCTACAAATCACCCATTTTGAAAATATAAAACAAAACAATTAAGCACAGCAAAATTAAACCTACCTAACAGAATTGAAGTTCTAAAGATGAAAAAAAGTCACTACACCATGGAAACAACTATCAAAATAACTCCAAGCATATAGATTTAATTATTGACTTATTAAACATTTGTATAAATAGTTTGGCCTAATAAATGAATGATATCTGACAGCTACTAAGTAAAATCAAATTTTGTCTTAAAGCCTTAAATTTTATTTCATTACATACTATAAATAAAGAACTATTGCGAAGAAAAACTGAAGAGTCTCTTATATAATTACGTAATTGCTTTTTCCCTTACCAGGGAAATATAAGCTGTTTTTTTAACCAGGTACATCGTGGTTCTAGGTTTATTTTCCTGGAACACAATCCTTATTCCTTCATTACGAGCATGTTACTACATATGCATTTGCTAACTTTTCAGGTACTCCTTACTGACAAGGTCATCAAGTCTGATGTTTTCTGGGTTAGCTTTCAAGGCCCTATAGGACCTGCTTAAACTTCCTTTTTAGTATTATCTACCACTCTTCTCCTTAAAAGAGGGCTTCTCTTTTGATTTGATTGTTATGTTGCTTATGCTATTCCTTTCACATGTGATTCTGTCCCCATACATAATTGAATCTACCCATCCTGAAAGGGTTGCCTATGCTCAATCTCCCATAATATCCATCAGTTCCTTTAAGTGACCGCATTTAGACACATCTTTTAAATTTAGATAAACCACAAATGCTGGTGCAGGTTTAAAGACTGATAATTAACATTCTGACTTAATAAGAGAATGTTTACTAGAGTTTACTACTCAACCTGCAAATGAGCAGTTCAGTGGAAACACAAGATCAATGATACAAGCAAGGAGACAAGGCTCTCTAATGCCATTGCTGTTTCTCAGAGATGTACACTGAAATTTAGGTTGTTAATGCAGCCATGCATAGTAACAAATCTGCCTGATCAGGTGAGGTTAAAGTCACAGACTCATCAGATTTTACATATGTCACTAGCAGGAAGAGTATGTCAAGAGTCAAAACTCTGCTTGTTGGCATACATGATTTTTTTACTCTGCCAGATTTACATTGTCTCGTACGCATTCTATTTCTTACTATTTTATGAACATCATTAGGCCTATAGCTGGCCTGGCCATGGCATGCGCTTGTTCTGCAAACATAGCCCCAAGACAAGTCAACTAATCCTCCCACCAGATTACTATTCCTAAATTACTCCTTGGCTGTTACAAGGCCAAGCTGAAATAACAACTGTGTTTGGTAATAATTACCTCAAACTTAGTGGCTAAAGATGATATAAATTTATTTTCTTACAGTTTTTGAGGTCAAATGTCAGAAATGGGTCTTAAGGGCTATAACCAAGGTATTAGCAGAGATGTGCTCCTTCTGGAAGCTCTTGCCTTTTCTAGCTTTCAGAAAACACCTGCATTCTGTGGCTTATGGCCTCTTTCTCCATCTTCAAGGCACATCAATCAAACCTCTGCTTCCATCATTACACCTCCTCACTTTCACCTGCCTGCTTCCCTCATATAAGAACCCATGTAATAACACCAGTTAATGCAAGAAAATGTCCCCATCTCAAGATCTTTAATTTAATTGTGTCTGCAAAGTTCCTTTTGCCATATAAGATAAGATATTCAGAGAATCTGGAGATTAGGACATGGGGCTTTTTGGGGACCATTATTCTGTCTACGACACCAACTTTGTCATGACTCTTTCCAGATATATCCATCTTCTTTCCACAACTGAGAATAATATTCCCCTCTTCCAAACCACCAAGAGCCCCTTGGGTTGCAATCTTGGCACCTCACATTTTATCTTCTCTGAAAGCCATTGGAGTGTGTGTCTCATTTTCTCTACTAGATTGGAAGCTCCTTGAGAAACAGGGTCCAGGTTGGATTCACTTTTATCGTTTCCCATTTGCTTACCACAGGGTCAGGGAAAGAATATTCTTTGAAGTCATAGATGGATGAATAAATTCAGTCATGCCTGTAATTATAAAATAAGTATATAAAGCTTTGCATTATCTAGAAAATCTTTATTGTGCATTAATTAAAGGTACAAAATAGATGGGTAAAGGAATGTTGACATATTTTACTGCATGGATAAAAGAGTAAATTCTCCTTTTCTAGATGTCTGAGTTCCCTGCTTATGGCTGGATCCTGACCCTTACTTCCTACCAGCATTATGAAAAGGGAAGCCAAAGAGAAAACTGAAAATGCTCAGGTGTCCAAATGATAGAGATACTTCTGGAGGAAAGGCATATGCTTGGCCCCACTGTTGTAAGAATGGTCTGAGAAAGAAGCATTCGTACATTTAAAAAAACAGAATAAGGCAAACTGAACTTTGCCTCATTCTCCAATAAAACAATCAGTGACATGAGAAATATTGACTACTTCCAAAATCAGAGATGAAACAGGGAAACTAAGTGAAAGAAAGAAAAGAATCATTTCATCATATTTCTCCTTGAGATATACAAATGCACTGAACAAAAAGTAAAGGAATTGGTGTCCAGAGCACATTACTCTGTTCTGCGCACTGAGGGCCCTTGATGCTACTTTATCTAGTGTGATCCTCCTAACAACCCCAAGAGGTCCCCATTTCTCCAATGAGGACATAGAGAAGTAGAGAGTAACTTAGCCACATGTGGTACGGCTGAGATGCAAACTCATATATCACTGACTCTAAAGCCCAAGTTCTCTTGTCTCCCTTGACTGAGCAGGTAAAGGATGGCATAGTGCCAACTGACTATTTAGGGAGAAAAGTTAAATGATCCTACAAGCCTAAAAGTGGACTCAGGTCCAGGAGAGATTCTGGTGCCAGGGAGGTTAATTAATAGTTTATATTTAATAAAGTTTTCATTGAAACAGCACAATGGCAGGTGTAATCAAATACATGGGAAGAATAAAGTGTCCAGGCTCCCTATGTGTGCAGGACAGAGTTATTTCTGAAATCAAACAGTAACATGAAGAGATTACAATTTGACCCATTTTCTGACATAAGAATTTGGCCTTTCCAGATTGTTTTAGAACACTAGTAACCTTACCACAGCTTGAAAAAATTGTTTAGGATCAACAGATCTGCAGACAATGATGCTGAAGCACTTGAAACAGATTTATCTATTGCTTAAATTAAAAACGTTATTAATGTCTTATATGCAGAGATAGTCTGGGGGCCAGATGGCCGCAATATTCCCTATTGTAAAGCTCACAAGGCACATTTCATTTGAGTTTGAACTTAAGTTTCTGCATTTTAAAAGAGAATATGATTAAAGCTATGTATGGACCTCATTTTCAGTAATTAAAAATGACTTTTAAAGACTTCTAAAATAGTTCTAGTAGACAGAGAACACAGAGTTATTTCTACGATGATTTGTGAGAACAAGTGGTTTTCTGTGAATCATTATTTTCTCCAGATATTAATATTCTTCTTCAACTCTGACAAAGGAAAGTCAAAATGCTTTCAGTTATTGGGAATTAGAGGTTTCCTTTCTAAGAAAAACTTGCTTTAAGAACATATGAAAAATGTTTATATACAAAATGATAAACCATTTCAAGGAAAAGTGAAAAATGCCATCTACAGTCCAGATGTTTGGAAACACCTGGATATTTGTCTAAGTACATCCTTTTGAAAAAGCATCATGTTTGGCATTATGTATACGAACCATGAGGATATTTGTCTGAAAATTTCACCTTTAATCCAAATGAATGATAGTTTACCCTGAAAAGGAGAAATAATAATAATAATAATATTCTAAAAATTGTTAGAAAAAAACATACATAAGAATAAAAATAAATTAAATAAATAAATACACATAATGTATTAAGTTTGGACTTTGGAGTGGGGTAAAACTAGGTTTAAATTCTGTTTAAACCTAGTTTCACTATTTAATAATGATTTGACTATAGGCAATTTATTTTCACTTCTCTGAGATTTAATTCCCTACTTTATAAAATAGAGACACAATTTTCTAGTTTATAAAATAAGATGATTAAAATAATATGGTATGCAAAGTATTTGTACAATGTTTGGAAGATAGTAATTATTCACTAAATAAATATTAGCTATTATTATGTAAGTTTGAATCACATTAACTTGTCATTTTTATAGATGAAAATGGTCAATGATTGGCAGGTCCATATGATTTCAGATGGCTCAATCTAGCATTAAAAAACTCCAACCGTACTGAAAGAAAGAATGGAAAAGGAGGGCCCAACATGGAAAAAAACAAGGAAATCAAAAAGCAGAAGAAATGTTCATTTAAATTTACCTTAATAATGACCAAGGAATTCTTAAAAACTTGGAATAGCCTAGAATTCCCACCACCTCTACCTATACCCTCCAGTTCTATTCTTGTTATTCCTTCCTTCAAGTAGAAAAGTTTTTCAGCTCACAAAAAATGGATATGTCCCTGAGATTGTTGATTACAATAAGGCATTCTGCAAATGGAAAGTATTTTTTACATTTTATTCCTAATATAAAGTTTTCCAAGAAACTTACAATGCCAAATGGACATCCTGTATCAACCTTACTTTCACACACAAACACACACTCTACACACACACAGAAGGAAAAATGTGCATTAGATAAAAGAAACTGAAGTTCCAGGAAGAAAAACAATAAAACTCTCCATGGACTAGGTCCCAGGGCCCTAGACTTGTCTTTATGCATTCACATTCATTCATTCATTCATTCAAGATGGAATGAACTTCCTACAACTGTGAGCAAAAACTGTAAAACGTTGCTGCTTTCATAAAATTTGCAGTCTGGAGAGGAATCAGTGACAATATACAAGTGAATAAATAAATGCTTCAAAATACTATGCAGAAAATAACGACTTACAAAAGGGACCTTTTTCTTGTATGAGAATGTATGGATTCTTTCCCTAAGCAAGTAGTGCTTGAGCTGAAAAATGAGAAGAGAAGGATTTACCTTGAAAAAGTTGAGAAGTGAATGGAGTATTTCAGGAAGAAAGGAATGAATATCCAAAGGTCCTGAGGCTGAAAAGAGAATGGCTTGTCCTAGAATCTGAAAATCCAGAGTGGCTGAAGCACAGGAAATAAAGGGAACAGGGCTCCCAAATGAAGTTGGAGAAGCAGGAAAGGCCCAGAATGAGCTCCCTGGAGGTCATGCTAAGGCTTTTTATATTTTTTATTTTATTTAATTTACTTTGTTTTATTTTGCTTTATTTTTTCTTACAGCCAAGATGGCTTAAAAAACAGGGTGAAAAAAATCACATCACCACTTTGAAAATTTTACTCTTATGGAAGAGTGGAAAATAGCAAAGTAAGAGAGTACAGATTAGAAATCAATACTCTTATCATGAAAGTCACCATTTTTTAAAATTTGTTTTCATATGGGGGGTTAGTAAGGTAGAGGGAAAGCTTAAGAAGGGCTCCAAGTTTTTGGTTGGAGATAAGAAATGTTCTAAGAGGATCAGAATTTGACTGGGGAATGAGGGGTGGGAGTCATGAGTTCTATATTGAATAATATATTTATTTTGATGTGTGTTTGAGACATCCAGATTGATTTAGAGCAGGAGTTCTCAACCTTTTTTGTTCCATGGACCCCTTTGCCAGTCAGGTGAAAACCATGGACCCCTTACTAAGTCCACACTATACTGTGTATTATTTAATAAAGATATCACACCTGCACCAACACTTCCTCACAAGAATAATGTTTTTTTGAATTTCAATTCAAGCTCATGGGTCCATGGTTAAGAACCCCTGATTTAGAGTGTTCCAGTTGGCTATGTATTGACTTTTGAGTAGATGATGAGTGAAATACATAATTTCCCATCCAGTTCCTTGTTTATAGAAAAAATGGGAGAGAAAAGGTACAAGCTATTTTGCAACATGTAACAATCTCAAAAATGTTTTCTTAAACTATCATGGAAGTGTAGATAAAGTTCAGTTTCATTCTCATGATAACCTCAAAAACTTCAATAAATAAATTTAGACCACATTAAATTTTGAAATACAATTCCATCAGTCATTCTCTGTGTTGCAATGCAGTTGTTAATTCCTATACTTGATAGACTTGTAGAGGTAGAGAGAAACTGTCTTTATAACATGATGCTCTATGCAGTTTACATTCATGTCAAAATGATTTAAAAAAAGAAGAAATTCCAGTAGTATGGCAGTTTGAGATTAATTATGAACTCCAAAAAGACAGATTGTGTTTGTAAACTAGTCTGTTCCTCTGGGTGTGATAACCCTTTGATTACATTAGATTCAGCTGAGATGTCTGATTAAATTATGTTAAGATTAGGGCTTTGATTCAACCATGTCATTAGAGTGCAGCTCAGCATTGAGTGTCCGCCCCCTTGATGGGCTATATAAATGGACACTGACTCAATAAGACACAGAAGCAGATACATGAGAAAAGAGAAAGGGCTCCATAGACACGGAAGAGGATCCTACAGCCCCTGGAAGAGAGATGAAACATTTGCCTGACAGTTTGCAGCTGAAGAGAACAGAGCAGATGAGCCCCATGCCAGCCTACAGTTGAGATTGGAAGAAGCTGGGCCCATAGAGGCTTAAGAGGAAAGAGGAAGGTTGAACCCTCACAGATATTGCCCGCCATCTTGTGTCAACATGTGGCAAAAGAATTTGGGTCAGTAAATACCTTTTATAATACATTGAGTTGGACTCTTTAGGGTCTTGTAACTGTAAGTGTCTACTCCGGATAAATACTCTTTATAAAAATCAACAGATTTCTGGTACTTAGCATCAGCACCCCTTTGGCTGATTAATACAAATAGCTAGTAGGTACTTGACAGAGAATTCTAGGTTTGTTGTTTCTAGATTTCTCAAGCAAATACAGCGCTCTTTATTTCACGACACAATACTTTTTCTTACCCTCTATTTAGTGTCCTCACTTTCTAGCTGTGTTTTGTCCTCCTCCCCCAAACAGATTCTTAACTCTGTGCAACTCTTAACACATATTTCTAACACATATTTCCTTTCCTCTGCAATTCCTACTAAAACAAAACAACAACAGTAAAAGCAGGAGTGGATGCTATAAATGAATAAAGATTGAAAATCTGTTTAGGTCAAAGACTCAGATAAAGAGTTTTTTCCTCAGTCTCTGGTTTTCTCTCCATGGGACAATAACTGTGGAAAGTGTTTGGGGAAGGGGTGGGGTGCGTTGCCTGGCTACATGCCTAGGAACTGATTTAACATCATCTCTAACTTCTGCTTAGTCAAGACAGTTGAACCCATTTAGCAACAAGGGACAAGGAAATTTTGAAAAAAAAAAAAATTATTTTCACAGCAAATTTTGGTGTTTTTTAAGCCAACTCTTTCCCCTATGTCATAAACACAACTGTCAAGAATTTAGTATGTTGAGTTGACTTATGATAGAAGATGCCTTCTAGATCTTAATTTTTCAGGAAGAAAGCCCCTGTTTATGACCTTTGCAATTACCTCAAGGGGGAAAATAAGATGGAAAAAGGTGGCTGAAAAGTTTCAGAGAACTACATGGGGAATATGATTAAAGGAACTATAGCCAGTCCTTGCAGGACTTGCATTTTTCAAGTAGCCACACTGCAAATCTTTCTTTCTGAGGTGACATTTTCTCTCACATCTGATATTATCTTCATATATGCTCCATTATTCTCTCCTCAGACTGACTTCCTCTTTTTATTTATAGAATTGGTATCCCTATGACCTCAAATAACTTATGGCTTTGATTTGCCATGATAAACCTCCTTGTTCTAACATGCAGTGACCTGTCAGCTTCAGAGCTCTCTTCCTTTTGAATCCAGGCCCTTTGTCCTTGTTCAAATTCTCTTTCAGGTATCTGGTTAGGTAGTTTCCGTCAGTGGTTGATTTTCACTTGTTTAGGTGTTCACCTTGGAAACAATTTGCTATCACACTGGTAGAGTTTGGTAAATATGACTGCCCATTTTAGAGGCTGTCAAGGAAGAATAAATAAGACGAGAACATGGGTCTAGAAGAAACTGAGTTTATATCACAAATTATAAAGAAAATGATATAACAACAATAATTTTTATAAGAATATCTTTAGTTTCCACTCTAACACCTCTAGAAAAGGATATAAAAAGGCAACTCAGTTCAAGACCATGCTTAATAACTTTCTTTAAGCCTCCCTTCGTTAAGTAAGACTTAAGTAATAATCCCTAGCCAACCAGACTACCAGATACTATGAAGTGCAAGAACAGAATACTACTTCATACATTCAATATACACATATCTTCTACCTGAAGTTGGACTTTAAAATTTCGAATGTGAAGAAAACAAGAATTTTCCTAGTCTGAGACTTTTGAATTTTTGTTTTTGTTTTTTTGTCCTTTGGAGACATTATCATTGGACTACTGTTGGAAGATGGAGGAGAGAAAATGATACATCGTTTCTAGTTGAGGGAAGTCCATAGCAGAGGAAGATGGCTAGGGACGTCTCACAAAGTGCATTCCAATTTTCAATTTTATGACCTTTTATATGTAGGATAGACACTCTGGAGCCATCTAGTGGTGTAACATCATTGAAATAAAATGCCCAGAAGAGCCCAGGCTTTGACTAGAGAAAAAGTCCCACTACATCTCCAGTGAATCTATGTCTCTGAACACACTCACAGTAGATGAATCATCATTTCAGGAAAGCAACTCTTCCTGCAGATGAGCTGGTTCTGAAAAGGCAGCTGACATCAATCCCTCTGCCTCATTCCCTCTTATTACAACTTCTAGCATTTTTCCAAGGAGTGCATCATCTGTTGCCCTAGATGGGTGGAATTTATAAACAAAATCTTTAGTTAAAAAATTAATCCATTAGACACAATAAAAATACAATACTGCATCCATCCAGTGGGAATTAGAGGGGCTTGATGATTTTACTTAATGACTACTACTTACCTCCATCTATTTTCAAATTAAAACTTTGGGGCAGAGGTTGGGTTGTCAAGAGCTATTCAATAACTTTAACTTATATATTTAGCATTTTATTTGACTGGTATTTATGGGTCTTGAGAATTAAAAGTATTGGAGACATTTTCCTGTCCATAATACTGAAACTAATCCTCACTGTGTAGGTTTGGGCTGGACTGGACTGATTTAACTTTCAGCCATACATCAGTGTTATCATGGGTTCAGTTCCAGACCACCACAATAAAGTGAATACTGCAATAAAACAAGTCACACATATTTTTTGGTGTCCCAGGGCATATAAAAGTTATGTTTACACTGTTCTGTAGTCTATTAAGTGTACAATAGCATTATGTCTATATAAACAGTGTTAAAAAATGCTAACCACCCTCTGAGCCTTCAGCAAGTCATAATCTTTTTGCTGGTGAAAAGTCTTGCATCAATGTTGATGACTGCTAACTGATAAGAGTGGTGGCTGCTGATGGTTGGTGTGGCTGTGGCAAATTCTTAAACCAAGACAATGAAGTTTGCTGCATCAGTTGACTTTTTCTGTCATGAAAGATTTCTCTGTAGCATGGGAGGCTGTTTTATAGCATTTTCCTCACAGAACTTCTTTCAGAATTGGAGTCAATCCTCTCAAACCTTCCACTATTTATCAACTAAGTTAATGAAATATTCTAAATCCTTTGCTGTCATTTCAACAATGTTCAAAACATCTCTACCAGGAATAGATTCTATCTCAAGAAACCACATATTTTGCTCATCCATAAGAAGCAACTCTTCATCTACTAAATTCTTATAATGAGATGGCAACAATTCATTATCACCTTCAGGCTCCACTTCTAATTATAGTTCTCCTGCTATTTCTACCACATCTGCAGTTACTTCCTTCACTGAAGGCTTGAACCCTTCGAAATCATACATGAGGGCTGGAATCAACTTCTTCCAAACTCCTATTAATGTTGATATTTGGACATCCTCTCATGAATCATGAATGTTCTTCATGACATCTAGAATGGTGAATCCTTTCCAGAAGATTTTCTTTTATCTTGCCCAGATCCATCACTATTCATGGCATATATATCCTTATGAAATGTATTTCTTAAATAATAAGACTTGAAAGTCAGAATGACTCCTTGATCCATGGGCTGCAGAATGGATGTTGTTGTTGCAAGCATGAAAACAACATTAATCCCATTCTACATCTCTGACAGAGTTCTTGGGTGGTCAGGTGCATTATCAATGTGCAGTAGTATTTTGAAAAAAAAACTTTTCTTTCCTGAGCAGTAGGTCTCAACAGTGGGCTTAACATATTCACTAAACCAGGTTGTAAACAGATGTGCTGTCATCCAGTCATTGTTTTTCCATTTATAGAGCACAGGTAGAGTAGGTTTATGATACTTTAAGAGCCCAAGTTTCTTCAATGAGCATTGGCTTCAATTTATTTTTTTTTATTATTTTTTTTTCTTTAGAGAAGCTTTAGATTACATAAATGTTACATTAAAAATATAGGGATTCCCATATGCCCTACTCCCTCCACCTCCCACATTTTTCTGCATTAACAACATCATTCATTAGTGTGGTGCACTTGTTAGAGTTGATGAACCCATATTGAAGCATTGCTACTAACCATGGATTACAGTTTACATTATAGTTTACACTTTGTCCTGCACAATTTTGTAAGTTATGACGAAATATATAATGGCCTGTATTTGTCACTGCAATGTCATGCAAGACAAATCCAATGTCGCAAAAATGTCCCCATATTACACCTATTCTTCCCTCTCTCATCCCTTAGAAAATCTGGTGGCACCTGCCTTTACACCAATGATAAGAGTTATTCTATTGCTAGAATAATAATAAGTCTACAGTAGAATAATAAGTCTATGCTAGTCCATTTTTCATTCCCCAATCTTGAGGATTTGGGGATGGTGATGCCCACTCCACCTCTAATTGAAAGGGGGCTTAGATCCCATGTGGCAGATGGAAGGAGCTATCTTGCTTGCAATTATAAACATGCTCTGTTCCTTGGGATGGGTGTTGTCCATCATCACCTCCTTGTTAGTTGTCCTGCGCGAGTCCAATGAACTGGAGAGTAGGAGATGCAACTCTGCTGAAATCCAGGGCTCAACTGGCACATGGATGCACCAAAGATTTAGGTCTCTGGGACATACATTTATCAAGGATAGTGCTAATTATGGGTTCAAATAAAAGGGGAAAAAAGAGCCATGTGTAGAGAACCTATAAATGAGTCTAACTCTGTTACACTGGGGAGCATAAATTTTAAAGTAAGACCCACTGACAGGGTGCCAAATTCCTGAGCTGTCTGCCCTGCTTATAGTTTCTGGATATCTCTAGAGCCCTCAGGAGCCCCATTATTTGAGGCATTGTTTACTGTGGCAGTCAATGAGATCCTGCTGAGACTTGCATAAGTGTAACCTCTGGAATAACCTCCCAACTCACTTTGAAATCTCTTAGCCATAAAAACTCATTTGTATTTACCATTTCCCCCTTTTGGTCAATGTCTTTTTCCAGATGCATTGCTAGTTGGTGCTTGTTAATAATCCCTTGATGCCAGGGAGGCTCATCCCCAGGAGTCATGTCCCACGCCGGGAGGAAGGTAATGTTTTATATGCTGAGTTTGTTTGGCTTAGAAAGAGGCCACATTTGAGTATCAGGGATGCTTTCAGGAGGTAACTCTTAGGCAGTATTAAAATACTAGGCTAAAGTTCATAAGTACAATCATCAATGTCAAGGGCCTGGCATAATGGTCTCTGTTCCTTCACTAGACATTGCCTTTGCACTCAGGGGATTCTTGCTGTCCTATTTGAGAATGTAGCAGAACTCCCCAGGATGGGAATTCAATATTCTTTCAGTTATTGTATGGATCTCCACCCACCGAAACAATGTCCCATGAACACTTGAACATATCCATATATCTTAAAAGCATGCCCCAGTTGAACCCCTTCCCATGTGTCCCCACATCACTGACACTCCACACCAGTGATCCTCCCCCACCACTGCTGTGACACTCCTGTGATCCAAAACCTCTTCAGAAATGAAGCCAACAAAATAACCAAATAAAATTAATAAGAAAATGAAATAACAATTTAAAAAATAACCAATAAAATGCAAAAACATTTAAAGCAATTTAAAATAATAAAAAAAATGTAGACATTACATTCATCACTGTAAGATCTATTGTCTTGTATTTCAGTGACATTTTCTTCCATATATTCCCTGTGCATCCCTAAGTCACCAGCTATTAATACATTGGCCCCTAACAAGAGAGTTAATCTGCTCTTTGAAGTTTTGAAGGCAGGCATTGACTTCTCATCTCTAGCTAGAAAGTCCTAGATGACATCTTCTTCCAATAGAAAGTTGTTCCATCTACATTGAAAATCTGCTCTTTAGCCTAATTACCTTCATCAGTTATCTTAGCTAGATCTTCGGGATAACTTGCTGCAGCTTCTACAGCAGCACAATTCGTAATTGGTAATTCATTTTTCACTGTTTTTTCAACAGACTTGGCTCTTTGAAGTAAATCCTTCACAAACCTCAATATATAAAACAGATTTTTTAAAAAAGACATTACAATTTAAATGAAGTTGGGAGACTAGCACCTTATCTGTTCTTCCTCTTTTCTCACAAATTTCCATAGTAGTTATTGGAAATTCCTCAGCAGAACCTCTAAGCCATCATAGAGCAGTTGGAAACCACTGATCCAAAGCAGCTGATAATATAACTGGTGTACCTTTAGCTCCCCTCTAATGTTCATCAGATACACAGCTTTTCAGAACTTTTTGTCCATCTTATAGAAACATCTCTCTCTAGTTCCATTCCAGTTTCAAGTACCATTTCCTACAAAATCCCCTTTTGCACCTCCACACTATCTTCTAGCTGAAGGTAAGGGAGTTATGATATGCATAGGAGAGTGTTGCATTTATTGCATTTATTTATTTATTTATTAAATATATATATATATATATTAAAAGATACTTAGATTACATAAATGTTACACTAAAAATATAGGGAATTCCCATATGCTCCACTCTCTACCCCTCCCACACTTTCCCACATTAACAACATCCTTCATTAGTGTGGTATATTCGTTACAATTGATGAACACATTTTGGAGCATTGCCACTAAGCATGGATTATAGTTTACATTGTAGTTAACACTCACTCCTGTACAATTTTGTAGATTATGGCAAGATCTATAATGGCATTGGAATTTATGCTCCCCAGTGTGACAGAGTTAGACTCAGTTGTGGTTTCCCTACACATGGCTTTTCTGACCCTTCTATTTGAAACTATAATTAATACTAGAGTTGATAGGCATAGGTCCAAGAAACTTAAATCTTTGGGCTGTCCATGTACCAGCTGGTCCCTGAATCTCAATGGAATTGCAACACCTACTCTCCAGTTCATTGGACTCACCCATGACAACTAACAAACAGATGATGATGGACAACGACCATCCCAAGGAACCGAGAGAGTCTACAACTGTAAGCAGGAGAGTCCCACCCATCTGCCTTTAGCTCCCTGTCAATTAGAGATGGAGTGGGCACACCATCACAGAAATCTCAGGAATTCTACCAAAGTAGATTCTAGCAATGTAAGAACTTATATCATTGATGGGGAGGCAGTGGCCACTGCAGGTTTTGAGGGCAGAGAGAGGGGAAACAGGTGCATTTATTTTTCGTAACACTTAATTACAGAATTTGTTTTGCAGTTATAGTCCATGAGATATCAGGCATAGCCATACTGTATGAAAAATGTTCTCTGCACAGTTCAGTTCTTCAGCACTTCTTGAAGTAGTACTCCTAGATCACTATGGCACTGCTTGCTACCTCTGCCATCATGCCACTACCATGCTTTCCACCAGCCCCTTCAACAATTATAAAGCAGAACATTTTTATTGGTATATAATTTATCCAAAACAATTACAAAAATTTATTTGGTAACACTTTTAAACCATACCTTATAACTTAGGATTCATTCCCTCAATAGATTGATGCTGGTGTATTATAGAGCAAAGACAGAGAAAGCATGTTAAGGATGGTCATCAACTTACATATATTCTAAGGTAAAGCCCTAATTGAGCTACCTATGGGAATATGTAACTATGTGAATGTTTATCTAGTGGAGCTATTTCTTTTTATCCTCTCCAAATGAATTCTTGAATTTAAAAAATTACTAAAACATATAAAGCTGGAAGATTCTGTATCTCTGAGTGCTGGGCTTGCCTGGGCATGAAAAATCCAGAATCAGTCCATTCAGGCTGAAGAGATCTGTATAACTCTCTGTGGCATAAGAACCAAAAAGGAATAGTCCCATAATTTTACTTTTGGAGATATGACCCACTTAGACACATCAAGGACAGACAGAACAATCAAATTAAAGGCAGGCAAGTATACTTCTTTGTTGCCAACAAAGTCAAGGAAAGTTTCAGAATAAAATAAACCTACTGGGAAGTATATGATCTCTTTTGGCTGGGCATTTTCTTATTTTCATAGAATAAATGTGATTTTTTTTGGAAAATATTTTAGATAGTCAATACTTTTCTCCATGAATTTGCATTATTATTCCTACACCCACTCTCAAACATTGTTCCTTGTAGGAAGCCCCTAATATATAATCTCTACTAATCATAGCAACTACTGCATCTCCTGTTGGATCACCTTGTTGAGGGATCCAGTGCTTTCCTTGGCTCCTGATCCAGAAGTCAGGCATACATGGGATGATTGAGAGGTAGAAGCCAACACTTGGTACAAAACAAATCTTGCATGTATCACCAAGGATCAATACTAGAGATTTCAAACCTGTATGTAGAATCAAGAGTTGAATATAGGGTTAGCAGTGGGAGATAAAAATTAAAAAGTCAATTTCTAAAGTGTCCAAGGGGGTGATAATGGCCTACACATGGAAAAAATATGACAGCATTGTGTTTTCTCCTCCAGCTCCTTAGAAGTTGGTAGCTACTACCATGTTGCCCAATTGCCTGTTTGTTCAGACTCAAATGAGTTTCACTGTGTGGATGTAGAGTGTGCAAAAGCTCAAAGAAAAGCCTATACATAAATATTTGAAATGACATTCTTCAGGGGCTTTTTACATAAACTGCTAAGATTTTCTGTCCATGGAAGGGTATAGGAAGTAAAGAATGTGTTAATTAATGAAGAATTTATTAACTGGTGAAAAAATGAAGATAAATTTCCCAAGTTTACATCACAAGGTGATAATGGAGTCAAAAACATCTCCCAAAGTTTAGTGCTCTAGCTCTAGCCACTCTTTCTTTCTCATAATCAGGAATTACATGTAGCTCTCTCTGCATTTGTTTATAAACTTGGAAAAGGAAAAGACAAAAAAAAGGTATTTCCTCCTCTGGAAGCAACTGCTCAATTTCCTATGAAAAAAATACTAAGGTATTTTATAATATATTGAGGAAATTTGGAGAGTGGTCCAAACAAATCCTCCAAACCAAGAGACTTATGATTTGTCAAGGCTTGTTACAAAGACTATGCCCTTAAGCCAAACAAGCATCATCTTTGGGGAGATTTTATTTATGTAGTCAATTCATATCTGGACAGGTCTTCTGCTCGTTGGCATAGCAACTAACTGAAGTTCACTGAACTTTTACATGTTTGTGTGCTAACAGTCTAACACTGATTTCTCCCCATGGGAAACAGAAAAGGCTGCCTTTGTTAAACCTTGCCAGTTGCATTCAAAAGTACATCATTTTTCTCAAACCCACAAATACACACGCTTGAGATTTGGAAAATAATATTAGAAAAATGGCTTCTATCATATAACACCATAATAATGTTCCTGTATTTCCTGAAAGAAAGATTAAAGTTTAACATTACCTTATTTTTCTGTCCATTTCTAGGTCTTCCCACAGTAATCTTAGAAGATTCTTTCCAAGAATTAAAATGATATTTGTTTAGGAATTCTGGGCAGTGATTTTTCAGAGTGTTGGTGTTTAGACTGCCCTGGACAAAGTTTAGATTTGGAAAATGTATGGTCTCCACTTTTAGCTCAATGAGGATTTCCAGTCATGCTGAGCTTGTTAATAATAAGAGTTAACCAATGCATATTTACAGAGGAAGGCCTGTGGAAGTATGGAAGAGCAAGCTATGGCATTGGTTTTAAAATTATTTATTATACAATTTCCAGACAAAGACTAAGAAACAGGGAATATTAACAATGAAGTTGGCTTTACTACAGGGAACAGTACAAAGAAGGAAGAAACTTGTAGTTACATCCCATCTTTTTCTTGGTTAAGCCTTGATTTTGAAAAACATATTGCTATGGGAATGGAAGACACTAAGATATAAAAGGACTAGGGCAATTGTTTTCCCACAAGAATGTAATGACTGACCTCTGAATGTCTTAGAAGATCATGGCACTATTTAAAGAAATAAGAAAATGAAATTGCCTTTTAAACCCCCCACCCCCACTCCTAATGAAGCAGGGATCCTATTCCAAATTTTGTTCAAGGACTATTTTCATTCCTAGGTTCTTATTACTTCTCATTAAAAAGTCTAAAAGTAGTATCCAATTTTCCAAATTTCGTAAAGATTGTTTCTCATTTCTTCATTTTTCATGAATACAGGAAAGATGTCTCAAACATGGTTTTGTAGTGACTTTTTGATATTGGATCTGTTCGAGGCCACCCTGCACTGATTAAATAATTACCATCTGACTACACACCAAGACTATTCTCTTCCAGACTGGACCGAAGCCAATCTACTGCCAATGAGGCAATTACACTTCAATGACTTTATTGATTAATGGTGATTAAGCTGAGGTTGCTGACAATGTGTTACTGACTACTGCTATTTATAAACAACTACTCAGCAGCCCTGAACTAAGGGTTAGTTGCATGTGGTTTTGTGGACAGCTGGACTCTGGCTTTCTGTGTCTGGGGGTCTTTAATAATGAAACTGGTGTATTGTATGGATTTTCATTCACAAAGTTCTTTTTGAGCTGAAGGGGCTGCCTTAGTTTGATTCAGAAAAGGGGGAGTGAGCAGTGCTAAGGGCTGGGGTTACAGGAGGCAGTGGGCACATGGAGAAAAGAAGAGTTGAGTGGGCAATTGTGAACAAAACCCCGCTGTTGGACTTTGAAAGGACTTGTATGGTGAGATTTAACATTAACTTATACTGCCACCCTGTGGAGAAGAGAAATTTTATCCTTGCAACCTAGCTGGGAGAACTGCAAAGAATTGAATGCTAAATAGGTGGTCAAAGGCTGAGGCTTCAAACAATGCACATTTAATTTAAAATATCTTGGAGCCCACATTACTGCTTCAAATGGCAGGCTTTGAGGCATTTTCCAGAGAAAATGCAATCCTCTGAGCCCTGTAGCAGTCTCTAAGGGCCTGAGGCAAAACCTCTCTTACACAATGGAAAGGCGGATGGTCCAGAGATAAACTCAGTCATCCAATCTTAAAAACCAAGTCAAATTAATGAAAAGTTCGCAAACAAAATCCTCTAAAGGCTAGACAAGTGAAAGCAAGAAAAGAAAAGGGAAGACACATAAGTATCAATAACAAATAAGTATGAGTAAAAACGAACGGTAGAAGAAAACATTAAATGTGAACCCACGTGACTCTGAATTTGAGACTTAGCCCTGGCAATTATTTAAACAAATACTTCTTTAAAAAAATCATTCTTTGTGTTGCAGTTTCCTAACCTGTAAAATGGCCACAGTAATCCCAACCATCTTTACCTGCAAAGGTGAATGTAAGTATTGAAAAAGAAATCAAGAAGTCTGTGAATATGCTGTAAGTCACAAAATGTAGTTTATTTTAAAGTATTGCTACTATTGTTCTCCATCTTATGCATAAATTTGACTTTAAAGGACTAAATTGAGTAAGGAATAATGCTTTTGCAAAGCAGAAGCAGGTCTAATAGAAAATCTCAGGTTCCAGATTAGCTGTATACCTGACTAACCATGGAGCCTTAAGTCAGTCATTTAATCTCTCTGAATTTTAATTTGAGCTTGACACTTACTGCCCATAGTTGTTTTAAAACTTAAGTGAGAAAACGTGAGGCTTTTAACACAATGTTGGCACTTGGTGAATATTAGTAGAATCTGAAGTTTAGTATAGTTTAACTCTGTGTTGTGGGCAAATTTATCATTATGATTTTCATATTGCTGACTTATCAGCTGGTTTCACAAAAGTGTGTGGTGTAGCAAACCACTCCCAAACTCAGTGCCTTATAAAATAAGAATTTATTTCTTAAAAGAAATATGAAAATATGTTGTAGCTCTCATGCTTCTGCAGATGGGCTGTGATTTTACCGATCCAGGCTGGGTTTGACTGGGTCTACTTCCTTGCTACAGGTTCAGTTCAAATCTGCTCCATGTGTCTCACTTACTCTGGGACCAGTGAGCAATCACATGTTCTTGTGGTAATGGCAGAGTGCAGAAAGATAAGTCTTTGTTCATAAAACATCTGCTAACAACCAAATTGACTAAACAAGTCACATGGCAAGCCCCAAAGCTAGAAAATACTTCTTGAACAAATAATTGGAATAGCATTCCTGCTTCATAAGGGGTGGGGGATTAAAAAGTAAACTGCCCACAACAGGCCAAAAGGTGAATATATTCTACTACTACAGCGGAGCAGAGAAAAAAGACCAATAATTTAATCTACCATAATATACATCATTCATCATTTGTGTACCTTGCAATTTCTTCCCTATAACTTGGCATCCAGTATCTTCTGTGATGATTCCTTGTGGGAGTGGAGAAGGAGTTGAAGGATAAAGCAAACTCTCAAGAGAAAAATGGGTATGTTGCTAACATTTTCCCTGCTACAAATTTGGAGAAAAGCATGTCCCTAAAGAGAATTTTGCATCTTTTTGCCTAAAACTTGTCCTTAGGCAGATGTCTTAAATGTTTCTGTTTTCTTTAAATGTTTGCCCTTACTGAGAAATAGTCCCATAGCAAATTAAATGAAATGGTAATACCAAGCTGAAGCAAGGAATTTGAAAGAGTTTACAAAGTACAGAGGAAATAAGTGGCTATTAGGAGATGAGCAAGAGATAGATTAGAATGAGCACTTGTCCTCTTTTCTATCTTCCTACCTTTTACCAATATCCTAACCAACAAACCTGCGTCATCTCTGAATATAGATCCTAGTAAAAATCGTTCTGCTTGGGTCCTACACTGGCTTCTTAGAACAATGCCATCTCTTAAAATAACTGTGTTTTCAACTGTGACCTTCAGTGTGTCTGAAAGTTTGTGATGATGAATAGTGAATGGTGAATGGCATGCTACAGAATGCATCCCCTTAATTGCTCACAGAGAAGTCACATAGGATTTTCAATCCTTCTGTTTATGCCAATGCTTAGAAAAGATCACTGAGTCTGGATCTATGTGGAGCTACCAGACTGAATCACAGATAAAAATTTCCCTTTGAGCGAGCTACTCAGCCTTTCGTGAAATAATTGGGTGAGGGGTGGGAGGGAGGGAGCAGGGAACAGAGGGCAGAGTGTGTAACGATGTTGCACACAGACTTTGGTGTCAGACATATGTGGGCTTGAATTGTGGCTTTACCATTTAATAGCTGTGTGGCCTTGAGCAAGTTACTTAATCCTTTTGCATTTCAGTCATCATATCTGCAAAATAAGAATCATCATTCCTCATAAGGTTGTTGTGAGAATTTAATTTGCTAATATATGTAAAATATGGTGTGCAGTTAAGTATACAAGAGAAACAGCTGTTTTCACTGCTACCATAATGTATTATGGAATTTGTTTTCTGTAAAGAATAAGGTAAGAATCTAGCACTGCTTATAAAGGGGTAGAACCTGAAGACTGGGCATGCCCTCAAGGATGGCAAACCAGAGTCACAGATAGAGAAGTTTGGCAACTGTGGGATAGATAAGGAAAGAGTCTGATAAGACAGGTGCTTAGGGTATATATCTGGACAAAATTGGGACCAGAAACAGAAAAAAAAGCAAAACAAAGACTGAAGGCTTCTTCCCTTTAAGCTACCTCGTCTCCAAGGTAGTGTATTGAAAGTTTTCCTGGAGTCTCAAATTTATGTTGATGATCCTGAATTTAGTGATTATGACAATGGGAGGATGAGTCTGTCTCTTGATATTACATTTGAGAAGGGGACCTTTTCAGGTTCTAATAAATGTGAAATAAAATATCTTAAAAGTCTGCTAGCCAAATGATTTCTATCTTTATTATTGCCCCAATCATGGAGAAGTGTGTCCTAAGAGACCTCCCAGACTGATCCTATAGTACAATCTTCCTTTCCCAAGCTGCCCCAGGAATACATCCTTCAGGGCAAATTCAGTCCCCAGACAGTTCTCTCTTGAAGATTTCTTTCTGTGCCACTCCTCCACTATATATAGCTCTTTTAATGAATTTGTTCTGACGCTATATTAGGAACCTAAGCAATATTTTTTTTCCATTACTGAACTCTAAGAGGCAAGTTAATAAAGCAATTGGTAGACTCTTTCTTGCCTTTCCTACTCATCTAACTCCAACAAGTTAAGATGATTCAAACTGATGGAAGGCAACACATATACATGCATAGATTTTAAGCCTTGAGACAAAAAAATCTTTGTTGCCCAGACTGTCCTCTATCCGGCAGTAGCTAAGCAGCCTATGTGAATGTGGCAGGACTTGTCAGACCTGATTGTCCAGACCATTCCCAATATTGGTGTCTTTAAGCTGCTTCTTCAAAAGACAAGGGCATGATGGAAGCAGAAATAAATCTTAAAGATTTTTGACGTGTGGCCTGACTTTACTATAAGTGTATGCCATACATCAAGCATGCTTTGCTCCTCTATGAGCCAAGCACAGAAAAGCTTATTAGATTCCTCTTTCCTTGATACACCTATTTATTATGAGGCCAATTAGGCTGTGTGGGAACTTGTAAAAGATGTTGTAAGCAAAATATTCTTAAATAAGTTGCTAAAAGAAATTTTTTCTGTATTTTATGTCTTGAGTTCGCATTATGCATATGTGTTTATTAAAAATCCTTTTTTAGTTGAAGAAAATTCTCTAAAATGTAAATGGAGGCTATCTCTGGGTTGTGAGACTATGGGTGACATATTCTTGTTTTGTTTTGTTTTAACTTTTATACCTTTTTACCTTAAGTATATGCTATCTTTCATAACCTGAAAATGGCAAAAAAAAAATTAAAATCCTATTCCTTTTTTCAAGCACTCTAATATCTTTCTAGTGTGGATGTGTGTGTGTTAATGTGGCTGTATCTCTAGTTTACGATACATGATACTTTCCTCTTCTTTGTCCCTAAAAACTATTTCAAATATATAGCAATCAATAAAAAGCAACATCCCAAATCCATTGTGTGTTAGCGCTTCTCACAACCAAGAACCACTTTGATTTATTTTAAATGAATGAACTTAGTGAATAACAATAAGATATTGTCATACAACATAATATTCAAGAGACAATACACCTCTTAAATGGTATATTGCATAGTCTACTTGCTTTCCAAGGAACCCATAATAAGGCAGGCAAATCCAGCAAATTAAGCTTTATTAAAAATAAAACACATATAATGGATTATCTCTGACCCCAAGATTGTTCACAATTCCCCAAGAGTTCAGAGCTTGGGGCTTGAGAATAACTTCTAGATATTGTTTCAAAGTACTTAGAACAAGCAAGAAACAGAATAACTGAAAATTAAATCGAATCTTCATGAACTTATATGGGTGCTCTAGAATTGATTTAATCTGTTCCATGACACTCAAATGTGTATGGCATTATCCCCATTATGTAGATGAAAACACAGAAGATCAGAGAAGAGCTGGACTATGCATCCAGTATGGATCCTTGGTCCTCATTCCAGAGGGAGCAGTACTTGTGTATATTCTAGAGTGCATGGATATATGTGCCAATCTGTCTGGTGACAACCAGAAGGACTGAATCAGGATCCTAACCACAGGCTCACTGTTGCAGAACTTGCCTTAACCATAGAGGTAATTTGAAAGACAGCTTGAATGCTATAGGAGAATTGTCAAATTGCAGCTGCCTGGGGCAAAGGGTTGACTAATTTGAGACATGCATCATAGCTCCCAGGACTGGGAGGAAAGACTATTTCCTAGGTAAAAAGGGACATTCAGAACTGTGTAAACAAAGGACTTCCTATGGCCATGTGTGCATGCCCAGGAAAAAACGTATACTCAGAAAAGAATGGGGGAAACCATATAATTTTGATTTGGGCTGTTCTTTAGGACTCATTATTAGGCAGACTAAGCTCTAAAAGAGGTCACTTGCATAGGCTAATCTGCAGAGATTGGGAAAGGAGTTGTTTTTTTTCTTTTCTTCTTTTTGTTAGTTCTGACATTCGAGAAAATCTGTCATAACATTAGCTGGATACAAGCTTAAGGAAAAGATACCTCAGTGACTAAATTTCAGAGGTAACACACAAAACATTAAATTTTCCAGTGTGCAAAAAAGGATTATAAGGTATGCAAAGAAAAAGAAAATATATATACATTGTGTACATACTCAATGAACTCCAAATGGCAGGATAATCTCAAATAGAACCACACCAAGACAATACAACTGTTGAGTCCCAAAACAAAGAGACAATCCTGAAAGATGAAAGAGAGAAGCAATGCCTCATGTACAAGGGAGCCTCAATAATATTAAATGCCAATTTCTCATCAGAAATCAAGAAGGCAAGAAGTCAGTGAGACGACATATTTAAAGGTCTGAAAGAAAAAGAAACGCCAAACAAAAATTCTGTATCCAGCAAAACTGTCTGTCCAAAATGAGGGAGAAATTCAGACATTTCCAGGTAAACAAAAGCTGAAGGAGTCTGTCACTAGAGACTGATCTTAGAATAAATGCTAAAATGAATTCTTCAGATTGAAAGGAAAACACATAGGCAATAAATTGAAGCCACATGAAGAAACAAAGATTGCTAGTAAAGGGAAATAAATGGGTAAATATAAGTGCCAGAACTGTTGTGTTTTAGGTTTTCTACACCACTCTTTATTTCTTACAGAATCTGAAATGCAAGTATATAATACATAAAGATAAATCTATGGTTTTGGACACACAATGAATAGAGATTTGTGGCAATACAATACAAATATGGGGGACAGAGAATTATAGGAGCACAGTATGGGTATGCTATTGGAGTTAAGTTGATATCAAATCAAATGAGATTTTTATAGCCTTAGAATGCTAAATTTAAGCCTCATGATAACCAAAAGAGAATATATGAAAAACTATGCACAGAAGGAAATAAGAAGGGATTCCACAAGGATAAATTAAATACAAAAGAAGATGGTATGGAAGAATTGAGGAACAAAAAAGTTATGAGACTTACAACATCCAAATAGCAAAATGGCCGAAGAAAGTCCTGCATTACCAGTAATTGCTTTAAAATATTAGTAATTACAATAAATGGGGCTAAACTCTCCAGTCAAAAGGCAGAGATTGGCAGAATGGATAAAAAATCATGACCCAACTATTTGCTGTTCACAAAAGACTCACCTTAAACTCAAAGATGCAAATAGGTTGAGTAAAGGATGGGAAAAAGATATCCCAAGCACATATTAACTAGAAGAGATTTGTGGTGGTTATACATACAAAATAAACTTTAAGTAAATAATGTTAAAAGAAACAAAGAGAAGCACTATATATTGATAAAAAAGTCAATTCATCAAGAAAATATAGCAATTGTATACATATATGCACCTAACAACAGAGGCCAAAATATATGAAGCAAATATTGACAGATTTAAGGTAGAAATATATGACTCTACATTAATAGTAGGAGACTTCAATACACCCTTTTCAATAATAGATAGAATATCTAGACAGACAATCAATGAGGAAATAGAAAATTCAAATAATATTTTAAACTCTACCTAAGAGACATATATAGAACTCTTCACACAACAGTAGAATGCACATTGTTCTCAAGTGCACACATATCATTCTCTAGGACAGACCATATGTTGAGTCACAGAACAAATCTCAATAAATCTAAAAATTTTGAAATCATACAAAATATCTTCTTTGATCATAATGGAATCAGGCCCAAATCAATAATAGAAAGAAAACTGGAAAATTCACAAATATATGGAAATTAAACCATACATTCTTAAACAGTTAATCAAAGAAGAAATCACAAGGGAAATTAGGATATCTTAGGATAAAGGAAAATGAAAAAACAACATACAAAAACTTATGGGATGCAGGGAAAAAAAGGAAAATAAGAATTTAAGAAGAGCCAGTGAGGATGCAGAGAAACACCCTAACATTGTTGGTTGAGATGTAGAATGAGGCAGGTGCTATAGAAAGTAATTAAAAAGTTAAACAAAGAACTTACTACAGGATCTGGCATCCCACTACTGAGTATGTATCCAAAAGAATTAAAAGCAAGACTTGAACAGATATTTGTATGTCAATGTTTACAGCAGCATTATTCACAACAGCCAAAGTTGGAAGCAGCCCAAATGTCCATTCAACAGAAAAAGTTAAACAAAATGTGATATATACATACAATGGAATATTATTTTGCCTTAAAAAAGAATGAAATTCTGATACATGCTACAACATGGATGAGTTTGGGGACATGATGTTGAGTGAAATAAGCCAGACACATAAAGACAGATATTGTATGATTCTAAAAAATGAAATAACTAGAATAAGCAAAAATCATAAAGACAGAAATTAGAGTACAGATTACCATGGGCTTGAGAGAGAATGAATGGGGAAGTAATGCATAATGGGTATAGGGTTTCTGTTTAGGGTGACAGAAATATTTTGGTAATGAATGATGGTAATGGTAGCACAACACTGTGAATGTGGTCAGTGCCACTGACTTGTATACTGGAAGTGGTTGAGTTAAGAAATTTTGTGTTGTAAAATATATGCACTACCACAAATGGAAAGATATCTGTGTTTATGGTTTGGAAGACTAAATGTCATTAAGAAGTCAATTCTACTCAAACTGATTTACAAATTCAACAAAATCCTAATAAAAATCTCAAAAGCCTTTTTTGCAGAAATGGAAAAGCCAATTATCAAATTTATTTGGAAGAGTAAGGGGCCCAAAATAGCCAAAAATATCTTTAAAAACAATAGCAAAGTTGGAGGACTCTCACTTCCTGACTTTAAAGCATATTACTTAGCTACAGTGGTTAAAACAAAACAAAACAAACAAACAAACAACAAAAAAAACATGGCATTGGCATAAAGACAGACATATTGACCAATGGAACAAAATCAAGAACTCAGAAATGGACCCTCACATCCAGGGTAAAGTGATTTTTGATAAGGCTGTCAAGACCACCCAGCTGGGCCGGAACAGTCTATTCAACAAGTGGTGCTGGGAGAACTGGATATCCATAACCAAAAGAAAGAATGAAAACCCCTACCTCATACCTTTTAAAAAAAATTAACTCAAAATCCATCAAAGACCTAAATATAAAAACTACAGCCATAAAACTCCTAGAAGAAATTCTAGGGAAACAGCTTCAAGATCTTGTGATAAGCTATAGTTTCTTAAACCTTACATCCAAAGCACAAGCCACAAAAGAAAAAAATAAATAAGCAGAACAACCCGAAAATTAAACACTTTTTTTCTTCAAAAGCCTTTATCAACAAAGTAAAAAGGCAGCTTACTCAATGGGAGAAAATATTTGGAAACCACATATTTGATAAGCATTTGAGCACCATGTCATATAAAGAGATCATACAACTCAATGATAAAAAGACGAACAGCCCAATTTAAAAATGAGCAAGACACAAATAGACATTTTTCCAAAGAGTAAATACAAGTGGCCAAAAAGCCCATGAAATAAGGTTCCGCATCACTAACTATTAGGCAAATGCAGATCAAAACCACAGTGAGAAACCATTTCACACCTTATGGTAGGGTCATTATTAAAAAGCAGAAAACTACAAGTGCTGGAGAGGATGTGGAGAAATATGAACAACTCCTTCACTGTTGGTGGGAATGTAGAATGATGCAGCCTCTATGGAAGACAGTTTGGCAGTAGCTCAAGAAGCTGAATATAGAACTGCTGTATGACCCAGTAATCCCATTACTAGGAATACATTCAGAAGAACTGAAAGCAAGGATGTGAACTGACATTTGCACAACGAAGTTCATAGCAGCATTATTCACAATTGATAAAATATTGAGACCAAGTGTCCATCAGCTGGTGAATGGGCAAACAATATGTGGTATATACATACAATGGAATACTATGCAGCTATAAGAAGAAATGAAATAGGGATGCATATGACAACATGGATGAACCTTGACGATATTATGTTGAGTGAAATAAACCAGACACAAAAGGAGAAATATTGTATGGTGTCACTAATATGAACTAAGTACAATGAGTAAACTCACAGAGCTAATCTCTAGAATATAGGTTACTAGGAGATAGAATGTGGGTTGAGATTGTGAGCTGATGTTTAATGTATGTAGAATGTTTAATAAGGTTTATTGTAAAAGTGTGGAAATGAATAAAGTAGATATCATAGTGAGTATATAAGTATACTAACGTTGCTGATTTATAAATGTGATTGTAGCTGAAAGGGGTAGTCTGTGGATGTAAATGTCAAATGAAAGGAAGCTAGAGAATAATCTAGAGAATATATAACAATGATTTTGGTGGTAGATGAAGATTGTAGTTAAAAGTATAAATATAAGAATGTTCTTTTACAAAGTGTTAAGAATAGGGTGCTACACGGGAAAATTACAACTAATGTAACTTACGGACAATAGTTAACAGTAATATTGTAATATTTTTACAGCAATGGCAAAGAAGATATTATATCAATTCTAAGGGACAAAAATACAGGCAATAAGGAGGTATGGGATATTTCAATTTCCTAAAATTGAATGAGGAGATGACAGCACAACTCTGTGATGAAAATGAGAGCCACTGAGTGTACATTTTGAATGAACTTTACAAAGCATGGAACTGTATAACACAGGGAATCCAGTGGGAGAAGATGGACTGTGGTTAACACAACAAATATAAAAACATTCTCTCATGAACTATAACAAGTATGTAATATTAATACAGTTGTTAATAATTTGGTGGGTTGGGGGGAAAATAAACAAATTGTAGGATATAGGCTATAGTTAGTAGTAATATTTTGACGATGCTCTGGAAGGAAGGACAGAAGGAAGGAAGGAAGGAAAGAAAGAGAAAGAGAGAGAAGAGAGGGAGGGAAGAAGGAAAGAGAGAGAGAGAGAAAGAAGGGAGGGAAGGAGGAAGAAAAGAAGGCAGGAAATGTGACAAAATGTTAGAAGTTAGTAAATCTGGTGATCTGAGTACAGGGTATATTGGAGTTCTCTGTAAAATTTTTGCATTATTTTTGAAACTTTCACGTCAGTTCAAAATTATTTCAAACTAAAAAAAAAAAAATTTTTTTTTAAACTTTATTCCTCTGGACAGAGGAATAAATAAGTTTATGCTTACCCAGGAGCCCCCTGTGAGATCATGGAAGACCTGGGCTTGGAGCCCATATCCACTGATTACTAGTTAACCAGGTTAAGCAGGAATTAATCCAAGTAGGCTCTAATAATTGGTTAGCACTTTCTTATTTGTCTGAAGCCTGGACCCTGGACTCCATTCCAGGCTTAATAATTGTAGGACTTTCTCTTTCAAAGGGTGAACCCACCATTTTCCCCTCATAAGCATAGAATCCAGCTTGGAAAGAAGAGGAAAGTCTATTTTTTTAATTTGAATAACCTACCAGGTGTCAAACAATAAGGTGGGCACTTTCATGCACATGATCTCATGTCATCTTCACACACTTATGTCATGATCTTTGTTTTCCTCAACTTGGAAATGTGAAAATATAGGCTCAGAAAGGTGAACTAATTTCCCCAGCATCACACTGCTAAGGGGTGGCTAAAACAGTATTCAAGCCAGAAGTGCCTATTTCCAAGGCCCACGCTTTTTCTCTATGCTCTGCTCTCCTCCACCAAACACAGAGAAATGGTTTCATTAGACGTGAGAGGTTTTTATTAACCTGCACAATTTTTGGCTCCCAGAAAAAGGATGAATGGAGAGCCCCATGCTGTATAGTGGGTCTACACCATTCTTGTCTTTCTCCTTGTCCTCTACCTTGAGTGGAAGTAGAGTGGGTCCTTTTCCTTTAATCTGGGAGACATAGATAAAAGATGCAAAAGTAGGAGAGCAGCTCTGCTTCTTACAGTCCACTGGTCACTCGAGGGTTCAAGGTACCACGGTGGCCGTTGTTCACAGTCTAAGTTCTGTTTATTTCTCACCTGGGGCTGACCTAGTCTCTCTGCAAAGAGAAGGTTAAAGAAATGCTGGTGTGGCCTTTTCCTTTACAACAGAATGCAATTGGTTCTACTTCAGCTGCCTTGCAAATGTAAACCTTCCACAAAACAGCATTAGGAAGAAAAAGCAAATCAGTTCAACAGAACAAGGGCAGCAGAGATCCGTGTCTGTAACAAATAGGTTTACATGATTTTCTGAGGCCTTGAAAAATAAAATAGACACCAGCCTGCATCGCCTCAGTGAACAAATACCGTTCCGCTAGATGGCAGCACACTAGAGATCTGGCTTCCTGCCTGCTTTTTTGGATAGTTTGCTCTCTCAAAAGGAAACAGGAATGCCAATATTCTTGCTGTCCTGATTTTGTGATAATCAGGGTAGGCTAAACATTCACTATATTAGAAACCATGCATGTGTCCCCAGACCTAGTTTTTCTCCCTAGGTCTGTTTTTTAGAATGCTGGTGATAAACTAAGCCTGATTTATTATATGACCATCCTGTATGGGAAAAGACTATAACTTTGGGTAACTTTGGTCAACCTTAAGAAGTATAGCAGGGGGACGGATGTGGCTCAGGTGGTTGGGCATCTGTCTCCCATATGGAGGGACCTGGGTTCGACCCCCGGGACTTCCCAGTAAAAATTAAAAAAAGGAAAATATAGAAGTCA
This sequence comes from Cabassous unicinctus, assembly GCA_029593785.1. Lineage (NCBI taxonomy): Eukaryota > Metazoa > Chordata > Mammalia > Cingulata > Chlamyphoridae > Cabassous > Cabassous unicinctus. The sequence continues at coordinate 21,534 of JAQZBX010006554.1, read as the reverse complement.
TGTGGGCCACCAGGCCCCCTGCACGGGTGCACTGCTAGGCGCTGTGAGCCACGCAGCAAGCTGGTAACCTAACAGGAGAGTGACACAAGGGAGAGCCAAGATGAGACGTATGTTATGCATGTTTGTTTTGTAAGATCATGATGTTTACTGAACACTTATAATTTATGTATGTTTATGTATGAATGATATACTTCAATAAATTGATTAAAAATAAACAACGAAAAAAGGAAACAGGAAACACCAGACACAAAGCAGAATGGAGTTAATATTAACAAGGGCCAGGCTCTGATGAAGACTTTTACGTATATCATTTAATTTAATTTTCACAACTTATTGAGACAGATATGCCTATTTTACAGTTATTCATAGTAATATTGAATATTATAGGATTACTAGGTTTTACTCTGTGTCAACATTGCACTATATATTCATTACCTCATTTGACTATCTTCATAACCCCATAGAATGAGTACTATTTTTAATCCTCTTTTACAGAGGAGGGAACTGAGGTTTAAAAAAGGTAGGTGACTTCAAAATCACACAATAACTAAGCAAGGACACTGAAATTTGAACTCTGAGAACACAACATCAGGGCCTGTGAATGATATAGTACTTGAGTATCAGAAAGATAAATAACTTCAAATATAAAAAGTAGCAGAGTTGGAACTAGAGTCCAATATTCTAACAATATGTTTTCTGAGTATAAAATGAACATATTCATGGAGAAATTTTACATACAAGACACTGTTCAAAAGAATGTAATTATCATCCATAATCATACATTCCAAAGATAACTACTATTAATTTTTAAATTCTTTTGCCTTCTACTTCTGTGAGTGTTTATTATAGTTGCAATCACATTTTATGTGTGATTTTTTAATATTATTTATTTCATTTAATTTTGCAAGAATTTCCCCAGGCTATTAAACCATTTTGAAAGTGCATTATTCCAAAATGGATGTTGTAACTTATTTAATTATATACCTATTTTAGAATCTGAATTGATTCAAATTTCTCACTACTGTAAGTTTTATTGTATTGCACAGCCTTGGCTTTACATAAACACACATATGTACTTCTTTGTGTTGGCAAGTTTGCTATAAATGAAATTGCTGCATCAAAAGATCCAGCCACATATAATCTATATTTATTGCCAAATTTATTTCCAGAGAGATCGCATCAGTTTTTGTTTCCTCTAGTACTGTGTGAAATTTTCAGAATCATTTACTTCTTTCCTTTAGAGCCTACCTCTTATGGATTATTTCATCCACCATTAGGTCCCTTCTTTCCAGAATTGTTGGTCTTTCATCATACCACCACTTTCAAATATGCACACTTTTTCTTGACTCAAAAGAAAGAATCCCTTATTTGGCCCTGGTACCCCTTAAGTTACACCCAATTTCTCTCTGCCAGTTCATTATCAGTTTTCTAAAACACATGTGGTATGTTTCCTCTGGCACACTGCCTTGCATTCCTAACTCTATTAGTTCCCTACAATTGGAGTTCTACCTTCTCCACTCAAATAAGACAGTCCTAAAAATAGCTGATAACCTCTGTCCTTTCTCAGTCTCCATTATTATCAGCTTCTCTGAGTAATTTGGCATCATCCAACTTTCACTCCTTGACTCTTTTATTTTTTAGTCTCTATGACATTGCACTTTCCTGTTTTTGTCCTAACTATGACTAATTCGCCCCTATTTCTTTCACTGGAATCTATTCCTTCTCCATGGAAAATCCCAAAATTGTTACCAGAGTCTACTTTCCCTAGAACTAACCGAATTTAGCTAAATTAGTTTGACATAAACTCAAACATGAAATATAGTAATTTTATAATCTCCTGCATAAGCATAAAATTTGTCCAAGTAGATAAAACAAAGTGGGATACAGAGAGAATACTCAAGGAAGAGTAGTAGAGTAGAGATCATGGCAGGGATGTGGATACTACTCTCAAGCATGGCCTAAGTAGCATTTCTCTTAGCATCCCAGGACATTTGACAGGTATTGCTCAAAATAAAAGAGGGAGAAAGGAAAGAAAGGTATTCAGTTGTCAAATGAGTTTGGGAAGTATAGGATGCTATATCCTCAATTGACTCTATAAATTTGCAGATTAGAGACTCTGAGGAGTACTGCAATATAGAAAACTGTTCAACCTAGTCTTTCTCATACTTATTTTGACTATTAGAACCCTTTCTGGTAGAAGATATAATGGGATACAAGTGTGGGAAATTCTAGACTAAGGAGATAGAGTTCCTAGTGATAATGTCAAAACATTAGGAAAAGGCCAGATCATGGTAGGTCTTAGCTGTTCAGAAGTGATGGAAGGGTATTTTAGATTTCTTTTTTTAGCAGTGGATACTGTTTAAAGATCCCTTAGTCTCGTAGAACAACAGAACACTCATAAGAGATACATGTATCTAGAAACCTTAAATATAAAGAAAATAATAATACATAGAAAATAATTTGATATTAGATGTATATATATATGAATAAAATATTTAACTACTATTAGAGAAGTTCTATTATATGTGTGCATGTATAATATGTGCGTGTATATATTATATATGTACATGTGCTGTGTGTATACATATATATAATGAAATATTCAAATTCTATAAGGAAATAAGATAAATCCTGTGATCCAGCGTAATAACTGATATTACCACACTTCCCAAAGCTCATGCCTTGATACAGGTGCACATTCAAAATTCTGCTTCCAAATCACTCAGTCTATTATGCACTATTTCATTGAACTGTTCCTTTTTCATTTCTATAATATTGGTAATAGCCAACTCATTAACACCTGATGAGTGAGCATTCTACCACAAGAGAAAAGCCATTGTGAAAGATAGCCAATTTCTCTGAGCTGAAATAACACAAAGGAAAAAAATGGGAAAAAAAGCACAGCAAAAAAAATATTTTATATATAAATATATATACGTATATATATATATATATATATATATAGAGAGAGAGAGAGAGAGAGAGAGAGAGAAAAGCAGTGTGATATTTGAAGGGAGAATATCCCCTCTCTTTGCTGCAATTTTAGAAAATGGACTATAACAACCTCTTTTGGTTCTTGGTTTAGTATCTGTGTGTGTCTCAATATTTTTAAGAAAATTATAATATAATTCCTAGTCTCAGAAGTGAGCTGACATGACCAACAATTTTTACTGGCCTCTGAAGAGAGGGTAAGTGATTTGAATTACAGCTTTGAAGTTATCTATATACTCACTAGCATTATGCATTGAATGTTTTCTTGGAATGCTATCTTGGAACTGGAATGAGCCCAAAACACTTGACCTCATTAGATTTCGTTGCTCCTAGGAAAATAACAAATCAAATTGCTAAGCATTTATTTAGCTGTCTAGTTTAGGGAAGCCCCACACTAAGAGGGCCAGGAAGACAGTGATCCAAGATCAAAGGTTCTGAGTCAGATTGTCATGGGTGGAATATCTCTCTCTACCACTGAATTGCTGTGTGATCATAGGCAAATTATCTGACCTCTCTGAACCATGAGTTCTATTTTAGAAAAATGGAGAAGATAATCATAAATAATCTTATACTGATACCAAGTAAATACAGCTTCTTTTCCCCCAAATGCAGTTTAAAGACATTCCTGAGACACTGGGGTTTTGGAGAGTAAAGAGTATTTTTTTTGCATAAGCAAAAACAGTAACCTTAACTGCCTAAACACTGCCTCCCAGAACTGCAGCAATCCGGATATTTTTATAATATTAGGCTTAACAGTTTATGCTAATGAATAATAATTATTAAACATAAGTGACTGAATAGGATGGGGGTGGGTACCAAACCAGGGTGAGTCACAAGGTTATTACAATCACAAAGCAATCTTTATTAGTGATAAAGGCATCTGGGATGGAGTATGCAGAACAAAGGTCAGTTACAGGTTTTTCATATGGATATTAAAGAGAGGAAGGTGGAGTGGTCACCCTTTCAATAGAAATGTTCATATACAAGGGTAAGATCCCTCTGGAATAATCATCACAATAGAACATAGAAATGACCGTGTACATCATAATGGCAAGTTTTTAGTTAGAAATAACTATATGCAATGGATGAGGTAAGTCTAGTCAGTTCCAGCAATTTCAGACATCAACTTTTGGCTATTTTATATTATACTGGAAGTTTAAAAGGCATCTTAATCCATGGTTATATTATGATTGTTATGACATTTAAAGGAAATGAAAATCAGTGTCTGTCACAGAGAAAGAGGTCAATAACTATCAGTTCTCATATCACCTAATACCGTTATTCGATTATATAGTGAAAATTGACCCAAGTTCTTTGAGAACAAAGTTTGGTCCCTATTCTCAAAAAGGCTATAATCAAGCCAAAGAAGCCAAATGTAAATAAAGTAGGCTAAGTGAAATTCTTTTGGTAAGGCCTATCCAAGAAACAGTAGGGAGCCTCATCTCAATGAGTTTCACTGAGTAGTGTAAACAGCCGATATTCCAGGCTCCAGGTAGCCCCCTTGATGAACCTTGATCCAGGCGTAAAAAGGTTGGTAAGATTCAACCAGGTGTGGAACATCAGGAGGGAGCCTTCCAGTTGGGCAGGGAGTTTCAGCAATAATAAAAGCCAAAAAGCACATTTCAGGGTAACTAAATGAGAAAAGAGCTCTTTCTCATTGTGGGCACCCAGGCCCCATCCCAACTCCTCAGCAGATAGTCACCTGTGTGAACCTAGACCTAAGTAAAAAGTTAACAACCCTCCCCAGAGGGGAAAGAATGCATAGATGGTATTATAAACTATAAACTTCCCAAAGCAGTTAATGTCCTTCCTACAAGAGTAGTGAAAACATCACCAGACCCCATAAGTACACTTCAAGTGACCCTAGGAGAAACTCTGTTCTCATACCTTATGGAATGTCTTCTTTCTGAAACTCCTTATAAATCACCCTTCATTTTCTCAGCTCTTTGCAGAGCGCTATCTTCATTGTCCGAACTGCCACCATCAGAGAGCCTCTTCTGTCCATATGTCCCAATAAAGCTTACGCCTGACTAAATGCCAAGTGTACTCTTTGGTCTCACGGCCAGACCAACTTGGGCCCTTCAGGAGTTGAGTTGTAACAATTGGCGTGCCACAGCCAGGAAACCAAAGGCCCACCAGCTGTGGTGGGCATGAGCTTCGGGAAGGGAGATCCGTGGAGGGAAATGCCAAGTTGGCCTATAAAGTCCATGTGGTGAGGGGTGGCTGCCCTCCTGGATGAGTGGGGATCACCGAGAGAATATGGGGTCACCCACTTGCTTGACTGTTGTGGAACTCCGCATGAGTATGGGGACGCCCTGAAAATGCTGATGGCCCTAGAGCACAGGCTACAGGAACAGAAGATTATGAAGTTCAGTAAAGATAGCAGCCACCCTGCCACATCAGTGGGCTGGCTGTTGCAATGGGCCATGGGCGGTGCAGTTAGCTACAGCAGATTGTCTTGAGGAAGACAAAGAAATCCACCATTTGAGGGAAGAATTAACTAAGATAGGAAAAACATTCCTACAGCTACTCTGTGAAGCCCTTGCCACCTTGATGGTGTGCTTGTGGGCTGGTGGAGCTAATAGAATTAGTTTAACTACTGGAGAAGCAGAAAAACTTTGCAATATTAGTGTTATTAATAAAATAGTTTTGTTGCTTGGTTAATAAATGAAAGTGTTCTATTTGTTTAAAAGTAAAAACTTACTAGAAACTGTAACTAAGAGTTAAGATCATTATATAGATGACTTTATATTATAAAAGAGCAAAAGGATAATATCTGAAATTGCTATGGCTGGATGGAATTAGGCTACACCTCTGGCTGTGATGGTAATCTTAGACTAATTTACCTTTGTTGACAGTTACTTCAAGTCTAGCCTCACCCTTAAACCATTGGGAAGAATTTGGTTATAAGCAAATAACTAAAAAGAATAAAATTCTTGTGCAGAACTGCATGGTCACAGTGCAGATTAGATTAATTAGTAATAGCCTTCAAAGAGATCTCTTTGATATGTTATTTTACGGTTAAACCTATTTTGTTAGAGAATGAAAACTATAAGTAGCATAGTGTGTTTTATGTTTCTATTGGTGTGTCTTAACTCTTTTTGCATCTTCCTATTTGCTCAGTGTATATTTTCATACCTCCAGATGGTAATATTAAATTAACAAATGAAAATTCTTAAAAGAGCTCTTTTCAAATTGCTAAAAATTAAATGGGTACTTATATAGGTAAATGAGTACTCCTGAAGCCCAAATTGGAGAAGCCAAACAGGATAAAAAGTCACATAAAACCTGAATAAAGAAACTATTTAAAGGCAAGAAACTAAAAAGTTTATCCTGAATTCTCCTATAATCTTTCTATAGCCTATTGTGCCCTCAGGGTCTTCTCCTAAACTTGACTGAATTCCTGTGACTTATTAAAACCAGTTGAGGAAACTACCTGGATGGGCTGGGTATGGAAAGATAAGGGAGATGTGAGTTTAGCCTAGAATTTTGTCTACTAGGCCTAGAAATTAAAATAATAGGGACAGAGGGGATATTACAGAATAAATTGTTTTGTTTTGTATAGTCTCCTCTAATTCCCCAATTAAATTTTAACAGCTTTTGAGATGACAGTAATGATCCAATGGCCAAATTTCAGTAAGTAAAGAAAAAGTACCTGAAAGCTATGGAAAGATTTTTCTAAATTATGATTAAACAAATTAAACAAGTATAATATATTTCCAGAATCTGGCAGTCAGTATGCATTTAAGGTAATTCACAATTTTAGAATTTTATTAAAGAAAAGAGGTTTTAGCCTCCTGTGAAGGAAAAAAGAAAAAAGAATATTTCCTGCATAAACTATAATTGTTCTTGTTTTATTTAGCTTGGGTGTAATCTCCCTAGGTTTATATGGATACTAATAACATATGGCAGTATTGAGGCAGGTTAGTATAGGGAAAGGGAAGACTTGGGTTATAGCTGAGGCCTGGCAGACAACATGGCCCACAAACCACATGGTCATGAGACCCTGCCTGGAAACCTCCTGAGGGATCCCATGAAATCCTGGCTATGAGAATCTCATTTGGAATAAGAATTCCATTTGGGGTCAAGGGAAAGCCCCGGATACCCTCAAAAGGCCTCACCATTGGCCCCCTGAGAATGGCAGGTGGGGCAACCAATCAGAACAGCAAACAGCTGGAGTTCCTTCCCCAACATTATGAAGGGGGAGAAGGAAAGACTTTAAAAGGCCCTGACCTGGGGCTCATTGCATGTGCCTAATTCTGCAGCATGCCCCTGGTCCCAGACAGTGTATTTTTCTCATTTTCTTGTTTCTTAATAAACTCATTACTCCCTTGCCTACCCTATAGTGTGTCCTTAAATTCTTTTATTTGTCATAAGCCAAGATCTAGAAGCCCAGAACCCAGAGCCATCCAATAACATTATTTGGTGAGCCAAGCCAGGAGACAGAGAGGCAAATGGTTCCCTCCGACCCCCGCCGAAGACTGCTGAGTTTTAATTAAAGCCTGACTGTGCCCTCTTTTGTTTTATTAGCAAGGCCCTGAGATTACCTCTGGGGTCCCTGAGGCTGTTGGCCTGTAAGCCACACAACAGTCTCTGCCTTTTAACGTGCCTCTTAATGTTGGGTTTAACTGTGGAACTTGGTCCCTGGGAGTGGCCATGAGATGAACTCACTCATGGCTATTCCTAAGACTCTGCAAAGTAGATAAAAGAAAGGTCCCTAGCCAGTCCCTTTCTTAGTGGGGAAGCCCGGTTTGGAAGCTAAGGTCTGGGAACTGGACCCAGACATCTCCCAAGACCTCTAAGTCTCTGGGGATGCCCAGAGACATAAGGATCCCAATCCCTGGAATGTGGGAACAGTGAGCAGGGCTCTTGGATTCCAGGACGCAGGCTTAACAAGCAAACCATTCAACCAGGTCTAGCAGTGGGACACCACCAAGACTGACAAATATGTTTATCCTCCCCTAGGATAATGGGTGGCTTCTAATTGGGACAACCTGCCTACTGATGGTCTAAAAAGGAAGAGGCTGATCTTTTCCTGCCACACCATGTGGCCACAGTATGGCCAAGAGTGGCATGGCACCCTGAATTCCAGTTAAACCTGTGTAAGAAAGAAGGAGAGGACAGGCAGATCTGAGTACCAGAGACCATGTGGTCATATCTCCTTAAAGGGATGAGGAAATGTACTACCAAACCAGTCCATTTTAAATAAGCTCAGGGAAATTTACTCAGAGGCAGGAAAAAAACCCAGCCTTATTTCAAGGATAGCTGGCAGAGGAGATAAAAATACCCTCTTGGTAGATCCTAACTCTAGAGAAGGACAGCTCCTCCTAGGAACTTCAGTCTTCCTCAGATATCCATTGAAAGCTGTAGAAACTTTCCCTGGGTCCCCAAACTTCCATTAAATCCCTTTTAGAAACAGCTTTCACAGTTTCCAACAATCAAGACCAAGCTACCGAGGAAAAGCAGGTTGAAGAAGGAGCAGACATAGGGCCCAGAAGCAGCTCACATTTTAACTGCCTCCATTAAAGGCACTGTCATTTCAGGGCTACCCAAATCCAGGACACACGTCAGCAGGAAACTGCCCCAAACTGCCTCACCACATGGGCTGCTGGGGCCTTGCTCCAGGGGAGGACAGAAGGGGCCTGTCATATGTGAACTATCAACCAGGAGGCCTCGGGTGACCCTTGACTTGGCAGGTAAGATTGTTAATTTCTTAATTAACATGGTAGCCAATTACTCAGTCCTAGCCTGCACTCTGGACCTCTCTGAACATTGGTTGTGCCTAATGAGGGGAGTGAATGGGGAATCAAGATCTAGGCCATTTACTAAACCTCTCCTCTGTAGAATAAGGAAATTCCTCATACACAATCAATAAGATTTTTTTAAAAAGGTTCTTGGCTATTCCTAGCTCCCTGCCTATTCCCTTGTAACACTCCAATCCCTCCAGCAAAAAAAAAAAAAAAAGCCTCACAGGGCTTTACCCTTTGTGGGAAGTAACTAATGGGATGCAACCCCCAGAGCACCCTCAATTTGTGTCTCCTTGGGGCAAGGGCTTCTCTGGACTCCTTAGATCTATACTTAGTGGCTGCCCAGGAATTTCCCTGGAGGAACGAAGCTGAAGGGTCTTGCATGAGGTTTCTGCTGTGAACAGACACTAGGAGCTTTGCATTTAGGTGATTCTAAGGTAAGTCTTTCTCTCAGCTAAGTTTAAGTGTGTAAAATTCTCTCTTCTGTTCTAATCTGGGCTTAACTTTCTGTTTAACTTTTAAATCTGTGTTTAACTTTGTTAGTCTGCTCATGCCTAGGAACTCATTAATCATATTTCAGGGTCACCTGTTACAAATGGGATAATGGTTAACGGTGAAAGATAACCTAAAAATGAGTCTTTAAAAGTCAATACTATCTTGCAATTGGATTTGATATATAATTCACAAGGGGAATTAGTTCAACTACTGGAAAAGCAGAAAAACAGCAAAGTTATTACTAATAAAATAGTTTTAGTTGCTTAGTTAATAAACAAAAAAAAGTTCCCAATTTGTTCTAAAGTAAAAACTTACAAAAACTGTAGCTAAGATTTAAGCCTTTATATTATAAAACGGCAGAAGGATAATATCTGAAATTGCTATAACTGGGTGAATTTAGCCTAGACCTACTACTGTAATGGAAATTATAAACTAAATTTACCTTTGTTTATGGTTACTTCAGGTCTAACCTCACCCTTGTGTATGCTGGTTATTGTGATGGTAATTCTAAATTGAGTTTGCCTTTCTTTATGTTTACTTCAGGTCTAGCCTCACCCCTTGCTTATGCTTATGGTTATTTCAGGGCTGGCCTCTTCCCTGTTTGTAGGTGGCAACTTCTGCCCACTATGGCTCAGGAGTGGCAAATCTGAGACACCCTTTTCTCCTGTCCTTCCACTGATGTTAATAACCCTGCTTTTCTCTCATGACTCCAGGTGTGGACTAGATTGCTGCCTGGTGGAATTCTTGACCCTCAGGGTTGGACATCTACTCTTCCAATCCAGTGGCCACCAGAGTCCTATTATCTCTGAGGACTAGGGAGTGGGGTCATCCCACCTTGAGTGTTGATGTTCCTAAAAGCAGCAGGTCATAAGAAAAGCCAGGTTTCCCTGACACTTCAATGACCTCAGTGAGTATATACTGGAATTAGTGTTGCTCATCCAAGGTCTATAAAAGTCAAAATGGGAAATAAGCAAAGTTCTGAAGTAAAGGAAAATGTTGTAAATTGTATTTTAAAGCATTGGGAACAATTTGGTTAAAAGCCAATAATTAAAAGGAATGAAAGGCTTATGCAAAACTGTATGGTCACAGTGAAGATTAATTAGAAATAACCTTCAAAGAGATCTTTTCAATGTTATTTTACAATTAAACTTATTTTGTAAAAGAACAAAAGTTATAAGTAACATTAATGAGTTGTGTGTTTGTGTCTAACTCTCTATTTTTGTTTGCCTATTAGGTCAGTGTATATCTTCATACATAGGGATGGTTATATAAAATTAACAAATAAACATTCTTAAAAGAGCTCTATTCAAATTGTTAAAAATTAAATATGAGCTTACATGTGAATGAATATTCCAGGTGCTCAAATTAGGCTAAGGAGGATGGAAAGGTCATTTAGAAATCTGAATATAGACACTATTGGGTAAGGAAAGAGGTTTTCCTAAGCTCTTTGACCTACCCAGACCTCAGGGCCTTCTCTTTGCAAGAGCTATGAGGGAAGGACTAGGTGTGGCAGATTAAAACTCTATCTTCTAGGCTGGGAAATCAAGAATCAGTTTTCCCTGTGATTCCCCAATTTAAACCTTTTAATGGCTTTAAAATGAGGGTGGTTCATAATCTGTCAAATTTCAGAAAGTAAAGGAAAATTGCTTGAAAGCTATGGAAAGACCTTTTCTAAATTATAATTAAAACAAATTAAACAATTATAATATATTTGAGAACCTAGCAGTCAGTGTGCTTTTATAATTATTCAGAGTTTTAGAATTTTATTAAAGAAAAAAAGTTTTAGCCTCTTGTAAAAGAAGGAAAAAGAACATTCCTTGCATAATCTATAATGGTTTCAATTTTATTTAGTTTGCATGTAATCTCCCTAGGTTTATAGGATATCAATTAATCTTTAAGATGACAAAAATTGTAAGTTTGGGTTTAATGAAATTAAAATAAAGGTAAATTTCATTGGTTGTTAATTATAATTTAATAAGCTTATTTAAGGGTTAAGTAACTTATAGTTAATTATAAGAAGTTTATAAAAGCATCTTCAAAACTGAAGCATTTAAATGGCTAATTCCAGGAAGCCATTATTAATTAGAAACCTAAATTGATATTAATAACAAAAAGTAACTTCATAACAGGGAAATCTGTCAGGGGCTACCTCAACCTGCATATTAAAGTGGTGGTAAGGAAAGATAATATTAATTCCATTGGGAATCTTAAATTTTCATAAAATAATGGAGAAGGTAGTTTTTCCTATATTACTAAAGGAAAATATTTGTTAACATCATCATGGTAAATGTGTAGAAATAAAAAGTAAAGTAGTAAATTAGTTAAGCTCATTTAATATATTATACATTGCATTGAAAGTGTGTAGAAACTGTAGAAAAATTAAAAGATAGATTTCAATACCATCAAACTCTTATGCATTTAAACCAGGCCTTCAGTACACTTCATGGTGCCTCTCCATTTCAGTTATTGGCTAGGTTGGTCACTAACCCCTAAAACATCTCTGAACGTGCTCCTAAAGTGGATGGAGAGTATGTTGCAGTTTCAGGCTCCTGCCACAGCCAGCAATGGCCTGGTATGGCCAGATGTACAATGGACACTGCCTCCAGATTGGCTCTGTTTCATAGTGCCAAAGGGTGCTATGCACCAGCCTGGTGAAATACTGCAATCTACCTTCCTAGCTTCTCTCTAGGATCAATGGTGCTGCAGCATGCTGGCTGTGTGGAGGACATACCAAGTGGAGCAATACTTACCAGAATAATGTGAGTAGAACTTAAACACAATTGACATTGTGGCCTGCTCCCATGGAGAAAAAGCATGTATGGTATTGAAAACCTGGAGCTTAGATGTATTAACTGCAGCTCAAAGAGGAAATTGTACATTGATTAGTATTAAGTACTGTACCTATATGCCTGATTATTATGATGATATATTTTCTATTCTAGGTCATATGCAGAGGGATATTGAACATGCTGACAGTCCTGGTAAATTTAATTCATTTTCTAAGTAGTTAATGAATGTGCCTAAAAGATAAAGGAATGGCTCTCTTAAATACTATCTTTATTTTGCTTGCCATGTGCTTGTCTTGTTGCCTGTCTTTGTGAGTTTATGTCCAGGGCAGTGCCTGTCTTCATACCTTTCGTAGCTGTCCTAGGCATAATCACCACTGTGGGAATGGGGGTGGCAGTTTTCTAGACAGCATTTGAAACTTACAAGATCAAGTCCATCAGCTTTAGGAGGATGTACCCTTTGGATGCACCTGGCTTTTCTCATTCTCAGGGTCCAGTAAATCATGGCTGGCCCCCTTTGTGGGGCCACTTACCACCATTTTCTTAATCCTTTTAGTAGGACCATATATGTTAAAAATTGTCACTAACTTTATTTCTTCCAGAATCAATGTCTTCCAGAGAAAGGTATTAGTTATGTGAGGATTTCATCCAGTTCCAATCATGGTGCTGGACCTACCTTCCCTCAACATCAATAGATTAGCCAGAGTTTCACATTCCATCAGGCAAGGATCTTTGCCCCTAACCAGCAGGAAGCAGCTGCAAAAGAATGAGCCTTTCAGCTCTGCCTTAAGAATAAGGGCAAACTCTCTGAGGGGCAAGTTGAGTCTAGTTGGATAGGAAACAGGGAAGGCAGCTGGTCAGAATAAAGCCCACCAAAGACTCTGGTCTTGAGGTCCAGTTTGAAAATCCCAGACTACTTTGTTATCTAATAATGGAAATATTACTTGTATACTGTTAGACCAGCAAGATCTGCCCTTTTTTTGTTCCCTGTAAACATTTTCCTTTTCACCTGTAGTTTCCTAGCCAATACCTCTCTACAGTGGACTTCAGCAGTAACCCATGTCCACAATCAAACCCAATGTTGGGTTTTCACAGACTTACCATCCTTGGGTCTACTGCCCTTCCTTGGACCATAACTCCTGAACATTGGACAGAATGAAACATCTTGCTGGCATGGCAGAATATGACCCATTGACAAGTTTGGAACAAGACCTCATTTAATACTGAGATTCAGCTGCCATCTTTCAATGAGACTCATAATTATATATTTTCCCGTATAAGGGAAGAGTTGAATAAGCCCAGGCTTATTAGGATGTCCTATATATAATGGTTTAGGATGGTTAATAGCTGAGTCTTTCACCAAAGATCGCATTGCTCCTGTCTGCATGAATGACAAGAGGGATCTTTGATGTGGGGTGGTTACCACCTGAGTTGTATAATTTTACTATCAGGGAAAGATACAGAGCAAAGCATGGCCTGTGGTGGTTCTACACTTTGGCCATTTTTGTGCCAGGTGGAACTGCAGTTGTCACTGAAAGACACATAATGACTTTAGCTGTTGTATTTTATACTGTTGCTGTGGAATGTGGATGCAATGCTTATCCTATGGCCAATGTAGGCTGCTTCTTGGGGGTGGATTATGGGGACCCAGGCCCTCCAAATCCTTAGCACATAGCCACCAGCATGACCTAGACATAAGTTAAAGGTGAACAACCCTCCCCAGAGTGGAGAGAATGTATAGTTGGTATCATAAACTATAATCTTCCCAAAGCAATAAATGTCCTTGGTAAACGTCCTTCCTACAAGCATAGTGAAAACATCACCAGACCCCATGTGTATGCTTCAAGTGACCCTAACAGAAAATCTGTACTCATACCCTGTAGATTGTCTTTGTTCTGAAATTCCTTATATATCACCCTTGATTTTCTCATCTCTTTGCAGAGTGCTATCTTCATTCTCTGAATCGCCACCATCAGAGACCCTCGTCTGTCAGTCCCAATAAAGCTTATGCCTGACTAAATGCCAGGTGTGTTCTTTGGACTCACAGCTGGACCAACTCGTGCCCTTCAGGAGATGGATTGTGACACTTATAAAACTGATATTTTACTGTACTTTATCTTTTACAACTGAAACAATCCCATGTTACATGGCACGCCCTATCCCCCAAAACACATCATTTGATGTACCATTAGTACCCTATGCACAATAACCATCAATAGGACTTAAAATAGCACTGAAGTCTCTCCAGGTCTCACCAAGATGTGAAGTCACACTAATAGTAATTACTAGTAATAACTGAAATCATGGCTGCCCATTCTTCACCTATGTAATGGAGCACCTCCAACATCTTTTCCAGACCTCACCTATTTTTAAAGGCCATAAGAAGAGTCACTCATAATCATTAACCTTACTGCCTTCGTTTCCCACTGAATAAAGAGATAATTGATTCTGACACTTTTGCCAGTATCTGCCTCCTTGACACTGAAGCACTGGGTCATTAATTCATTCAAAAATATGTGTTAAACAACTCCTATGTGACATACTTTGTTCAAGTCATTGGAAGGTAGAGCAGTGAAAAAAAACAGAGTTCTTGCATTCATGGAGCTCACATGGATACAGGTAATATGTAGGAAAATTATATATAAATATATACACACAGGCATGTAATATGCTAGGTGGTAATCAATGCAATGCAGAAATATAAAACAGAGTAAGGAAATGCAGTGTGATCGAGGTACAGATGACAACACATTTTAAATAAGGGAGTCCAGGAAAATGTTTCTGTGCAGAGACCAGTTTGAGGTGTTGAGCAAGCCAGGTGAATATCTGCACAAAGAACGAAGAGTGTTCATAATTGTAGTACTACTGAGGGCACATGGAGCTTTGTGGACCATTTCTGTGGTCTTTCTAATGGTTATATTGATACTGAAAGAGATACCATACCTAGGAGTCAATTTTAATTCACCCAAAGCTGTACACCTTCAAACAGTTTTCCCCAACATATCACTAAATGGATATTACCGGTATTTCATGCCAAAGAGGGAAAATGTCACTCTCCCATGATACATATTGAAACTTGTCACTAAGGTATTGAACAAGCATTGCTTTATTTCAGTATTTCATAATCCCCAGAGAAAGAGTTCCTTCAACTTCTGTCTGCACAACCACTCTCTTTAGGACTTTAGGATGAGCCCGTAGGTAGGGTTTGGAATCAGACACCAGACTATCTTCTCCACTCATTCCCTCCCCTCAGAGACTATAGTACACACCTACTTCCCCAAAGTCCTTTCTTACTATGTAAAATGACTGTACAACTCATGTTTTGCCCTTCATCTTATCTCCAGCATCTAGCACAGTGTGGGGGTACATGATAGCTGCTCTAAACCAAATTTGAAGAAACAAGTCAATGAAAATCCATCAATGCAACAGACATGCCCAGATGTGTATGAATGCTCATCATGGACATAGACTAAGCTCAGATACTGATTTCTTCACAAATTCTGGAAAAAATCATTTCTGTATGTGGATGGGAGAAAGCTAATAGGGAGCTTAAATGCTACGTTTTTCATTTTGCATTTTTCAAGTTCCAGTGGAAAGAGCTTTGGCTTCAGATTAAGATATAAAACCTGGTTTTTCTTACTTATCTACTCTTAGGCAAATTTATTCCCTCATTCATTCATTCACTTAGTAGGCAGCAATTGAACATATAGTATCTTTGGAGCTCTGTGCAGGCACAAAGTATGCAATGGTGAATCAGGCAGACAAGAATTTTCTCATAAGGAAACACATTTCCTATTGGGAAAGACAAAAATAAGTACTTAACTATTTTTTTAGTTAATTTTTTATTTTTAAAGAAGCTTTAGATTTCATAAATGTTACATTAAAAATATAGGGGATTTCATATACACAACCCCATCCCACACTTTCCCCATAAACAATATCTTTCATTAGTGTGGTACATTTGTTACAATTGATGAACACATAACTGAAGCATTGCTACTAACCATGGACTATAGTTTACATTATAGTTAACACTTTGCACTGCACAATTTTATAGGTTTTGACAAAATGTATAGTGGCCT
Source organism: Cabassous unicinctus (assembly GCA_029593785.1). Classification (NCBI taxonomy): domain Eukaryota; kingdom Metazoa; phylum Chordata; class Mammalia; order Cingulata; family Chlamyphoridae; genus Cabassous; species Cabassous unicinctus. The sequence goes on along the minus strand of JAQZBX010006554.1, from coordinate 5,433 downwards.
GTATTCATCACTGCAATTCCATGCAGGACAATTCCAATGTCCCCAAAGTACCCCATGTTATACTTATTCTTCCATTTCCCTCCCCTCAGAATCTCTGGTGGCCCCTGCCTTTATATCAATGACACAAGTTCTTCCATTGCCAGAATAATAATAAGTCTTCTTAAGTTCATAGTTGCATTCTCCCCTTATGTTTGTTCATTCCTCAATCTTGAGGATTTTGGGATGGTGATGTCCACTCTTTTTCTGATTGAGAGGGTGCTTTGATCCCATGGGGCAGATGGATGGACTGTCTTGCTACAGTTATAGATACTCTCTATTTTTGGGGATGGGCATTGTCTATCATCATCCTTTTGTTGGTTGTCCTGGGCAAGTCCAATGAACTGGAGAGTAGGTGTTGCAACTCTTGCTGAGATTCAGGGCTCAACTGCCATATGAACAGACTAAAGATTTAAGTCTCTGGGACATATATTTAATGACTGTGGTACTAATTATAGGTTCAAGTAAAAGGGGTAGAAGAGTCATGTGTAGGGAAATTGTAAATGAGTCTAACTCTGTTACACTGGAGAGCATATATTGCAACGTAAGACCCACTGACATGGTGCCGAATACCTGCAATTGTCTGCCCTGCCTATAGTGTCTAGATGTCTCTAGAGCCCTCAGGAGTCCTGCTGTTTGAGGCAATGTTTACTGTAGCAGTTAATGAGATCCTGCTGAGACTGCCATAAGCGCAATTTTTGGAATGAACTCCGGACTCATTTTGAAATGTCTTAGCCATAAAAACTCATTTGTATTTAATATTTCCCCCTTTTGGTCAAGATCATTTTCCAAATGCATCACCAGTTGGTGCTTCATAATAATCTCTCAGTTACAGGGAGGCTTATCCCTGTAAGTCATGCCCCAGGCCGGGGGATGGTGTGCATTTATATGCTGAGTTTGGCTTAGAGAGAGGCTACATTTGAGCAACAAGGGGGCTCTCAGGAGGTAACTCTAGGCTAAGTTTCAATCTCAAGAAAAGGTTCATAAGTACAACCATCAACATCAAGGGCCTGGTATAATGGTCTGTCCTCCTTTGCTAGGCACTGCCCATGTACTCAGGGGATTCTTGCTGCCCTATTATAGAATGTTGCAGGACTTCCCAGGATGGGAATTCAATATTTTTGGTTATTGTGTGGGTCTCCACCCACCGAGACAACACCCCATAACCACATGAACATATTCATATGCCATAGAGGCATGCCCCAGGTGTACTCCTACCCACACATCTCCCCATCACCAACACCCTGCACCACTGATTCTCCCCTACCACAGTTGTGGCCCTTCTGTGATTCAAAACTTCCCCAAAAAACAAAGTTAAAAATAAACAAATAAAAATATTTAGAAAATAAAATAATAAAAATAAATAAAATACAAAAATAAAAAGAATTTAAAAAATAAAGGTAAAAGTTTAAAAATGAAAAAATAAAGTACAATAAAAACAAAAATTTTTAAATGTTTCTTCCATCACTGTAAGATCTGATATCTTTTATATACAGTGACAATTTCTTCCGTATGTTCCCCCAGTGTAATATTTTTTTCGCTTTATCTTCAAAGAAGCTTTAGTTTACAGAAAAGTCACATAGAAAATATAGGGGGTTCCCATATATCCAATCTCCTTCCCTTTACCCCCTCTCCCTTATTAATAATATTTTACATGTGTATAGTACATTTGTTACAATTGATGTTACAAATATTGAAGCATTGTTACTAACCATGTCAATGGTTTATGTAATGATTTAAATTTTACACTGCACACTTTTATAGGTTTTGACAAAATTTAAAATGGCTTGTATCTGTCACTGCAAGATCATGCAGAACAATTCCAATGTTCTATGTTCCATCTATTCTTCCTTCCCCCTCCCCTCAGAACCTATGGTAACCACTAAGATTCAATTTTTGAAAAATAAGCTTCATAGTTAACATGCAATAATATTGAGGGCTTGACATATTGGCCGATTTTCTTTTATTAGGCACTGCCGGTGTTCTCAAAAGATTCTTGCTCCTCTAATTGAGAAAACAGCAGGACTCCCCAGGATGGGAGTTTAATATTTTCTTGTTTATTTTGTGGCTCTCCACCCACTGAAATGACACACTATGACAAGATGAACACCTTCATATTCCATAGAAGTATGTCCCAGATGTGCTCTATCATGCATATGCCCCCACCCCCTATGCCCTACACCAGTCACCCCCACTACCATATTTACCGGAAGAACATTACCACCATTGTAGTTTTAACCACAGACCTACAAATCCCCAGAGTTCACTTGTTCTTTCCTCCAGCTTTCCCCCAAGTTACATGCAAGTCCAAATGAATCCCTCCACCCTACTCCCCCTCACATCACAGCACCTTTGAACCAAATCACGTCACTGCACCACTGTCAACCCCATTCACTGCCAAACCACCCCCTTCCACCTTATCATAGATTTTGCCCATAATGAGCATCAATTAACCACACTCTACTCCCTTGCTGTCTCCTGATAACCTATCTTTCATGCTCTAGCTCTGTGAGTCTGCTCAATTTGCTTACTTCACTCAATGTAAAGGTCTTCAAGATTCATCCGTGTTGCCCTGTGTGTTGATACTGCATTCCTTCTTACAGCTGAGCAATATTCCATTGTATGTATATACCACAATTTGCTTGAGTCATATCAGTGAGGTCATGCAATATTTGTCCTTGTGCCAATACCATGAAGTTTTGCCAACTGTAGCTTAGTAGTATGCCTTAAAGGCAGGTGGCATGATTCTGTTAATTTTGTTTTTCTTTGTCAATAAATTTTTGGCTATTCAGGGCCCTTTTCCCTTCCAGATAAATTTCATAATTAGCTTTTCCCATTTAGTTTTTAAAATGCTGTGGTGATTTTTATTGGAATTACATTAAACCTGTAAATCAATTTGTATAGGACAGATATCTTAATAATGTTTATTCTTCCAATCCATAAACATGAAATATTCTTCTATTTATTTAGGTCTTCTTTGATTTTCTTTAACGATGTTGGATAGATTTCTGTGTACAAGTCCTTTACATCTTTAGTTATGTTTATTCCTAGATATTTGATTCTTTTAGTTGCTATTGTAAATGGTATTTTTTTCTTGATTTCCTCCTCAGATTGCTCACTATTGGTGTACAGAAATGCTACTGATTTTTGCATGTGGATCTTATATCCTGCCACTTTACTGAACTTATTCATCAGCTCTAGAAGCTTTGCTGTTGTAGATTTCTCAAGCATTTCTGTGTATAGGATCATGTCATCTGCAAATAGTAGAAGTTTTATTTCTTCCTTTCCAATTTGTATGCTTTTTATATCTTTTTCTTGCCTAAGTGCCCAAGCAAGTACTTCTAACACAATGTTAAATAAGAATAGTGACAGCAGGTATCCTTGTCTTGTTCCAGATTTTAGAGAGAAAGCCTTTAGCATTTCACCATTGAATATGACATTAGCTGTGGGTTTTTAATATATACCCTTTATCAAGTTGAGGAAGTTTCCTTCTATTCTTATCTTTTGAAGTGTTTCTATCAAGAAAGGATGCTCTATTTTGTCAAGTGCTTTATAGAGATGGTCATGTGATTTTTTTTTCTTTCAATCTGTTAATGTGGTGTATTACATTGACTGATTTTCTTATGTTGAACCATCCTTGCATACCAGGGATGAAACCCACTTGGTCATGGTATATAATTCATTTGATGTGTTGTTGAATATGATTAGTAAGTATTTTGTTGAGAATTTTAGCATCCAGTTTCATTAGAGAGATTGGTCTGTAGTTTTCTTTCTTGTGCCATCTTTATGTGACTTTGGTGTTGGCTTCATATAATGAGTTAGGCAATATTCCCTCCACTTATATTTTTTGGAAGAGTTTAAGCAGGATCAGTGTTAGTTCATTCCAGAATGATCAGTAGAATTCACTTGCGAAGCCCTCTCATCCTGGGCTCCTCTTAGCTGGGAGGTTTTTGATGACTAAAACAATCTCATTATTTTTTATTGGTCTGTTGAGTTCATCAATTTCTTCTTTAATTAATGTAGGTTGCTTGTGTGCTTCTAGAAATGTGTCCATTTCATCTAAGTTATCCATCTTGTTGGCATACAATTTGTCAAAATATCCTATTATGATACTCTTTATTTCTGTGGGATCAGTGGTGATATCCCCTCCCTCATTTTTAATTTTATGTATTTGCATCTTCTCTCTTTTTTTTTTCTGTTAGTCTAACTAAGGGTTTGTCAACTTTATTAATCTTCTCAAAGAACCATCTTTTGGTTTTGTTAATTTTTTCTAGTGTTTTATTATTCTCAATTTCATTTAGCTCTGCTCTAATCTTTGTTATTTCCTTCTTTCTGCTTGCTTTGGGATTCTTTGGCTGTTCCTTTTCTAGTTCCTCCAGGTGTGCATTTAGGTCTTTGATTTTAGCTTTTCTTCTTTTTTAATATAGGCATTTATGGCTATAAATTTCCCTCTCAGCACCGCTTTTGCTGCATCCTGCAGGTTTTGATATGTTGTGCATTTCCTGGACATGTATGCCCATCTCCCTCAAAAGAGCTGCGAAATTTTTAGCCATTATTTCCTCCAACACTCCTTCTGCCCCCTTTCCCTTCTCTTCTCCCTCTGGGAAGCTTATAATGTGTATGTTTGTGTGTTTCATGTTGTCATTCAAATCCCTGAATCCCTGGTGGATTTTTTCTATCTTTTTATCTATCTGTTCTACTATCTGTCTGATTTGAGATATACAGTCTTCTATTTTGCTGATTCTTTCCTCTACTTGTTCAAATCTGCTGTTATGTGCTTCCAGTGTATTTTTGAAATCTTGCACTGTGCCATTCATCACCATCAGATCTGTTATCTTTTTATGTATGTTTCTGATTTCTTCAGTATGTTCCCCCCAGTGTGTTCTTTATATCCTTTCTCTCTTCCTTCACTTTATTAAGTTCATTCCTGATATTTGTTTGGACATCCTTGATTAGTTGTTCCATGTTATGCATCTACTCTTGCTTTTTAGTTTGTTCATTAGACTGGGCCATATCTTCCTGTTTCTTAGTATGGTTTTTAATCTTTTGTTGGTGTTTAAGCATCTGTTTATCTTGATGTGCTTATTTGGTTGGTTAGCTTCTCTTTCTACTCTAGGGTTTTATTTGTGTATGTCTGTGTGTGTGGTAAGATTCCTTTTTGACACTTCGTTCCCCTTATTCTATATCCTTTGTAGTTGTCTTTGTTCCCTTGAAAAAAAATTTAGGATCATAGAAAAGGAAAGAGAGAAGAAGAGAAAAAATATCATAGTAATAATAATAAAAAAGATAGAAGAGGAACTGTACAAGAGCCAGGAATATAAATAAGTAATATGAGTTAAAAAAAATGTAAAAAGTGCAAAGGAATAAAAATTTAAAAAGGTGGAATGAAACAAGAAA